>PVKA01012857.1:0-56630 GCA_004027165.1 Ctenomys sociabilis
CTTCAAAGTAGTTGCTCATAAGTTATTGGCATGAAAAAATTGATCGAACAATATAAGCACAACACACTATTTTCAGTGAACTAATAGAAGTTAACAGCATAATTATTTGAGCTATCTTGTGTATGATACCTGAATATGTATATAATACATAAATTATATTCAATATTATAAATCTATATATTATATATTATATTATAAATTTATATACTGTATAGTGTATATTTTATTATAGTATATTTTATATTATATGAACATAGTATATTTTATGCATTATATAATAATATAATACATTATGTGATATTAATTATACCATTGTGATTATTAAAATTATATTTAATATACTGTATTATGTATTTATATTATAAAATATATTTTTCAAGTATACAAATATATTCATAATATATAATTTGCAATAGTTATAATATATATATATAATTTTTCTATCTTTATTTTTCCTTTTGCTCATCCTAGTTGTTCTTTCCTTTTCAGCACTTTCTTTTCCTTTCACAATATATATTGCACATTTTGAATCTTGTTTACTGTTTCAGTTTCTTATCCTAGGGCAACAGTATCATATTTAAGTGAGTCTAATTTATTTCACCTGTAAGTATGATATGTAGTTGCTTCCCTTTCCCTTTGAAAACCTTGACTTTATCCTTTCTTATAGCTGAGTAGTATTCCATAATATATCTTTTTTACCTGTTCATCAATTGATTGACATATGTCCTTCTAGATTTAGCTATGACAAGGTGTATTACTGTAATCGTGGCACACATGCATAGCTGTGCTATGCTGTTTTTAATTATTCTGGAAAAATACCCAGACAGGGAAATGCTGAGCGGAATGAGATCTCTATTCCTAGTGTTTAAGGAATCTCCACACTGGTTTCCATAATGCTTGCACTAGTCTGCACTCCCATCAACACTGGAGAAGGTTTCCTTTCACCCTAGCCCCTCCAGTATTTTCTATTGGATGATTTCTTGATAATAGCCATTCATTCTGGGATGAGATGGAATTTCAGTATTGTTTAAATTTGCATTTCTTGAATGACCAATGATGTTGAATTTTTTTTTTTCATGTATTTATTTTCCATTTTTTTTCTTTCAGAAATGTCTATTTAGCTCAAATACCTATTGTTGAATTGGGTTTAGAATTTGAAGAGTTTGATTTTTTCAATATTTTATATGTTGCAGATAGAAGTCTTTTGTTTGAGGGACAGTTGGTTAAGTTTGTTTTCCACTCTGTGGGTTTTCCTTTCACTTTGTTGTTGATTTTTTTTAATGTGCAAAAACATTTTAATAACATTGGATCAGAGTTGTTGGTTCTTTAAAGGACTTCCAGTGTAGAATGTAGTTTTTGTTCATAAACTCTCTTCCTACCCGTATGTCTTCAAAAGTTCTACCTACTTTATATTCCAGTAGGTTTAGTGTTTCTGTTTTAATATTTAGACCGATGATACATTTTGACTTTAATTTAATGCACGGTGATAGACATGGCTATAATTTCAGCTTTCAGCATGTAGAGCCACTTTTTATAGTGCCATTTATTGAAGAGGCTATTTTTTTCTGGTGAACATGTTTGGCTCATTTGTCAAAAAATAAGGTGGCTGAATGTGTTTGCAGTTGTGTCTGCATCTTTTCATTGGATCCATATTGAGTATATTGGTTATGCCCACTCAAGAGCAGAGGACATCTTTCTAATTTATGATATAATGTTTGATTTTTTTCTTTCACAGTATAGTAGTTTTCATAGTATGGTAGAAGTGTTTTACTTTCTTGTTTAGGTTAATATCTATCTAAGTTTTTTTGATGGTAGTTTATAAAAGTCATTTTCTACTAATTTCCACTTGAGTGAGATTTTTATTGGTTTTCTAGAACACTACTGCTTTTTTTGCATTGACTTTATATCTGGCTGTCCTATTGAATTGGTTATTAATGATGGAATCTTTCAGTGGAGATCCTATGTAGAGGATCATGCTATCTGAAAATAATAATTTGATCTCTTTTTTTTAGGTATATCCTTTTCTCCTGCATGATTCTTCTGGCTCGTGCTGTAGAATTATATTGAACAGGATTGGTTGTAGCAGGCATTTTGTCTTATTGATGATTTCAGATAGAAAGCTTTCATATTCATCCTATTTTTGATTTGATGGCAATAGTTATCATAGATGGCCCTTATCAGATGAAAATAATGTCTTTCTCTACTTATTTTTTAAGAGTTTTTTTCTTTTCACCATGGATGTGTATTGGTTTTTGTCCTATGCTTGTTTCTGTGTCTCTTCATATGGTTGCACTGTTTTTAGCCTTGTTTCTGTTTCTTGTTTTGTTTATTGTATTTATTAATTTGTGTATGTTGAACCATCCCTGCATCCATGGAATGAATCCTACTTGGCTATGATGTATGACTTTTTTGATGATCTCTTGTATTCTGTTTGCCAGTATTTTATTGAAGATTTTTGTGTCTATATTCACTGAAGAGATTGACTTAAGCTTCTCATTTTTGGTCGTGCCTTTTTATGGTCTAGATATCAGGGTAATCATTGTTTTTAGAAATGGCTAGGAGTACTGCTTCCCCTTTGATTTCACTGAAGATTTTCAGAAGTATTAGCTGTAGAGTTTCTTTCAAGTTCTTGCAGAATTTGGCAGTGGATCCATCAGAAACTGGGATTTTCTTAATTCATACTTTTTAAAATTACATTTTATGTTTTGTTTACTGCTAATTAGATTATTCTTGACTTTTCTATTTTCTTTGTTGAGCTTTTGTAGTTCATGCGCAGATCTAAGATCCTGTATCTTTGCATTTTTCATTTCATTAGAGTACAGGTTCCCACTTTCATTAATTTCTCTTGATCTGTATACATTTCCACTCACTTAGCACTTGGGTTGTTCTCATTTTTGAGGAACTTGTAGTACATCATTAGGTTACTCATTTGAGCTTCCTCTGTTTTCCTGATGTGGGCATTCAGCGCTATAAACTTCCTTCTTAGGACTATTTTTTACTCTGTCTCATAGGTACCTGCGAGTTTACTAGCATGATGATTGATTCTAGGGACTGCTTAATTTTTTCTTTGATATACTTTGTAACCTATTGATTATTCAAGGTTACTACTTAATTTCTGTATGTTTCCATAATCATTGTGACTTCTTTTGCAATTGATTTCCAATTTTGGTAAATGTGAATCTTATAATATTCATAAGATAATTTCAAATTTTTCTTCATTTACTGGAATATGCTTCCCATTAGCTGCTGAGAAGAATTTATAATCATTTTTTTGGGTGGAATACTCATAGCTATCTATTAAGTTCATTTATTCAAAAGTTTTGTTCAACTCTGATATTTCTTTATTGACTTTTTAATGTAGTTGATGTTTCTATTTGTGATTATGGTACAATGAGATTTCCCATTACAATTATATTGATGTTTATTTTAGTTTTCATTTTTATTTCATTGTGGAACTGGGGATTGAACTCAGGCCTCTGTGCTGTCCAGGCAAGCACTTATTCTACTGAGTCATCTTCCTGGCCCCTAATTTTTTTTTATTTATTTTATTTTATTTGACTTTTCATGTCCATTAACATCTGTTTTATGAAGTTAGGTATGCTTGTGTTTGGAGCATATATGTCTATAATTGCTATCTTTTCCTGTTTAATTGTTTTCTTAAACAGTATGTAGTGACTTCTGTCTCTTCTGATTACTTCACTTAATAGAGTGAAATAACTATTTCTGTTTTTCTCACAGTTTCTCTTGCATTGGAATATTACTTTTGTTATGGGTAGTGTCTAGTTGTTCCCCAAAGCATCAGGTAGTCATAGGGTGGACTTCTCGACTTTGTGATTAATTCATGCTCCAGTGCTGGGATTATGGGTGGATGGTCTGAATGCGACATAAGGGAGACAGACTTGTTCTCTGTTGTTGCTGCTCCTCTCTTTTGCCTTTGCTCCTTGCTGTCTTGCCAAGAACTGCTGCCTTTTTGTCATGTGGCACTCTGCTTTGGAGACAGCTGAGTGTGGAATGAATCCTGCATAACTATGAGCTAAATAAATATTTTCTTCCTTAATATTAGGTATAGAGTATTTTGTACCATCAATGAGAAAAATAACAGAGACAATTTCCATCCTTTATTTTTAATGTGTAAATTTGTTTTTAAATCAAATATATTTTCATTTATATCGCACATTATAGAGTTTATTTTCTTGATATATTCTGGTAAGCTCTACCAGAATATTTTGGTAGAGGAATTGAGATCATTCACATAGAGAGTTAGTCCTGTTATTGCATTATTTTCCTATTGCTGATTTCCTTAGTTTCTTTCCCTTCTTCTCAGCTGCTCATCCCAGATACATTTATTCTCTTTGGCTTACTGGCACTGTTGCTTTGATTTTCTCTTTCTAGGACATCTTTGAAAAGATTTTGTAATGCTGGTTTTGTGTTTATGAATTTATTGAGGTGTTCTTATTGTGGAAATGCCATATTTCTTCACTAGTTTTGAAGGAAAGAGTTTTAAACTTTTCATTTTTTAAAGAGATTACAAAATAGTATTTAAAACAGAAAAATAAGTGATACAGAATTTTACTTAACAAAGTAATATGAATTTCACAATATTTGTTGTAACGAATAGTGTTGACTTCCAACCAGTTATTCATATTACTCGATATATGCATGTAAAATTGGAAGAAGAAAGAAAAAAGGGAAAGAAATACATAAGAAATTAAGAGGATAAAAAGTACAAACAATTGAAAAAGGGAGACAAAACAGCTTAAGTATTAAATGCTCCTTTACATAGATGTAGAAATCCATACTGCAGTTGTCCAAACTGTCCTGCTTATATACATAGATAGATCTCTTGCCCCACTCCCCGAAGGAAAGTTTTGTAGGATACATAGGATGGTGTTGAGAGTTATTTTTTTTTATTTTATTGAAGTACAAATATCAATGAGACAGTTTTAAGACATCTTGACAAAATGGATTTGATAAATTAATACATTGCAAACTGTTTTAATAATGTTTTGGTATTGTACAAGGTGCATACATGATATTCTTACAGACATTATTATAGGAGATGTCTCTTATCAGTAAATAAAGAGAGTGTAGCTGTTTGCAAATCTTATTTTTTATACCTGAATTATATCAAAGATTAAATAATTAATACTTTCTACCTTGTTATTTTCCTAGCGGTTGTCCATAGTACTAGAAGCCGACATAATATCCTGTCCAACCACCATTAGTGCCAATCTTGCCTCTCATAGAATTATGTAGAAGCATGGTGTATCTATCCCAACTGTACTGTCCATACACACACATCATGATTCTTCCTTTCTGTACCCCTTCCTATGTCTACACCTGCCAAAGAGAATTATTCTTTTAGGGCCTGAAACATTTCACTTCAAGTCCTGCTGCACTGTAAGGTTCATGTTGAGAATTATGCTGTAATTTCAATGAATTTACCTTCATATATGATTTGTTTCTTGTCTCAAACAGCTTTTAGAATTTTTTACTTGAGATAGATTTTGGGTATTTTGACTATAATGTGCTGGAAAGAGGTTGTCTTTTGATTTTGACTATTTGGGGTTCTATATGCTTCATTAACTGTATATCGATTTTTCCCCTATATTTGGGGAGCTGTCATATTATTTATATAAACATGATTTATGCTTTTCATGCTGTCTTCTGATTTTTCACTTATTCCAGTTAGCCTTAAACTGGTGTTCTTTGATTTGTGTACTAGCTTTTGGATATATATTTCATGTTCTTGTATCATTTTGAAAGTATCTCGCAGTAGTTGGCCTTTCAAAGCACCCTATGTTCTAATTCTGGAATTAGATCTTCCTAGTGCTCAAATCTGCTGTCCATATTTTAAATATAATTTTAAATCTTTTAAATTTCAGACTGAAACAATTTCATTGACTCTTAATTCATTGCTAAACTCATCATTCATGCTTTGTATCCCCCTTTATTTATTTATTTATTTATTTATTTATTTATTTATTTATTTATTTTGTATTCCCCATTTTTAATGCTTCATAGTTTTTATTATTTCTTATGAAATCTCCTATATTATTTTTGCACAATTATAGTATTACTTATTTAGTTATATCTTCTGTGATCTTGCTCTACACCCCTTTAATCTGTTTTTTAAGGAAAAAATAGTTTTTGGTACCCTTCATGTAATTCTACCATGAGGCTTATCTTATTCTCCTCCGCGATTCCCCCTGATATTACTTTGAGGAAGCTAGGAGTTTTGGGAGGTGTTTTCTTAGGTTTATGTTTTGCTGTGTTTTGTGCTGAGGTTTGTGGGCACTTAGGATAGAAATAATTTGTTGCTACTATAGAGATCCTTTAGTTAGTCTGTTTTTCAAAGATATGTTTGGCTAATTTTGCCTCTGCCCTAAGATTTGACTATCTCAGTTAATTTAGGGAGGTTGAAATACATTGTGGTTGGCCCAATAATGAGACTTTTTGGGAATGCATTCTGGCATTGTTAATATCAAGTAACCTGGTTGTTGGATTGCAGAGAGAACCTATTATTAACAATTATGCCACCCTGGCAGTATGAGGTAGGTCAATTATAATAGTATCATCCAGGATAGATTAGATGTTAACACGCAATCCCTAATAAACTATTGAAAAAGAAAGAGGAAAAAGAAGAGGCCATAACAGTAGTGAGTTATCAGCACAACAGGCAAATATCTAAAGTTGTTGACTTGAGCATTTTACAACTCATCATGTTAATATAGCTTTACTTTTTATATCTTGTGGTTACAATTTTCTACTGGATGGTTAACACCAAGTTAAAGCAAGACCTATATAACTAAAAATGTAACTTTTGTCTCTGACAAAGTCAGTCAAATTCCCTCAGGATTTATGCTGTAACCATGTACAACACCTTGTAGATCTTTTGTCAGTGTCATCCAACTGGGTGAGTCATGGCCATTGTTTGACCAATTTTCTTTCTGTGAAAGCCTGAGATAATTTTTTCTCTCTAGGAACACTATACATCTTTGATCACTTTCCACTTTGGCCCCATAATGTCTTTGATTAGGAAATATGGAGCACCACTGAGTTATAGGATGCTACAGCACAGATTGTCTTATGTCCTGAGTCTTCACTGACCTTGAAGGGCTAAAAGCAAAATATAGCCTATCCTTTAGCCCCTCTATTTTTCTAATTTTTGGTCTGCAAACTTGTTAACAGCCAGAAGAGAAGCTAAAAGATATTATCAACCTGTAACAGAGGCAGTTGAGTTTAACATCATTATCTGTGTGAACATCCAACACCTTAAACATAGCATGGAACTGCTATTTTCAAGCAACCATGGACATTTTAAAATATAAATCTGTATAGAATGTGAAAAAAATTACACATCTTTACACAGAAATTTAGAAATCAAACATTTACAACATTGTTGCAGGACAGTCCTATAACTTTTTTTCTTGCCTCTTGTTTTCTTCTAATATCTTTTTAAAAAATACTTTAAAGAGAGTATAGCGGTGATTGGTATGGCATTAGAAGCAGCATGCATTTAGAATACCAAAATGACAGGTATTTCAGGCATTGTTTTAGCATTATACATTGCTATGCTCAGTGTGTTTGCTTAGTTCACAGATATCATTATATAGTCAGGGTGAGAAGTCTACCCATTAACTGCTATATTCAAAATCTTTATGGAAGGGCTGGTCAAATAGCTCAGCAGATTAAAGTGCCTCCAAGCAGACGCAAGGGCTGGGTCTTCAATCCCCAGGCCTGGTATGCCATTCCTGCCCCCAGGACATGCTGAGATGGTGATTGAGACTGGGCATGGTGGCATGCACCTGTAATTTCAGCGCTTGGGAGGCTGTAAACAAGAGAATCACTGAGTCCAATCAAGTACTGAGACCTTGAAAAACCTTTAGACCCTTCCCTATATATAAAAACAAAGAACAACAACAACAACAAAAAACAAAAAAAAAACAAAAAAAAAAATGATCAAGATTCTTAGAACCATTGACTTTAAAAATTTTTTATTTTATTTCATTGTGAGACAAAGATCAATGACACAGTTTCAAAGCTGATCAATAGGACAGTTTCCATAATTGATACTTTTTACATTGTTACCTTTCTAGTGATTATCCATATTAGAAGAAGCAGACATGGTATTCTGTCCAAACACTGTTAGCACAAATCTTTGTTCTCATAGAATTAAGCAAAAGTAGCTGTATATCTATGCTAACTATTCTGTATATACAAATATAAAATGGCCCTTCCTTTGCATCCCCTTTTTTGTTTAGTCCTGTCAGAGATGGGTATTCTATTGGCATTCAATTATTATAGGTGCTTGAATTCAGCAAAACATTCTAACACAGTCCATCAGTCTACAACATAGTAGGTTATCCACACAAGTTGTTGATTAGAGCCTTTTACACCTCAGCATATTAATATGGTTTTAATTTTTAAACTTTTCTGCTGGATGGCTAAGAGCAAGATAAAGAAAGACCTATATAACAAGAAATGTAACTTTTGTAACTGATAAGGTCAGTCAAATCCCCTCAGGATTTATCCTTTAACCATATACTGCACTTTGTAGATCCTTTGTCAGTGTCAGCCATGTGGATGTGTCACGGCCATTGCTTGATCAATTTGCTGTCTGTGAAAGCCTGTGAGAAAGTTTTCTTTCCATATGACTCTCATTAGACACACTATACATCATCGATCGCATTCCTCTGTGGCTCCATAATCTCTTTGATCAGAAAATTTGGGGCACAACTGAGTTATGTGATACAGGTTCTCCTACGTCTTGAGTCTTGACTGACCTTGAAAGGCTAGGGACAAAATGTTGGCTGACCATGTAGCCTTTCCTTTTCTCCAATTTTTTAGCTAAAAATTTAGGTTGTTAACCCTCCAGAAGACAAGCTGAATATTACCCTGCAACATATGCAGTTTGATTTACCCTGTCTGTCTAAATATTAATCATCTTAAGCATAAAGTGTAACAGATATTTCCCATCAAATATTGATATATTGAAATTTATGTCCTTACAGAATATGAGGAAAATAATTTGTCGGGCATGGTGGCACATGCCTGTAATCCTAGCACTCAGGAGGCTGAGGCAGGAGGATTGTTGTGAGTTCGAGACCAGCCTGAGCTACAAAGTGAGCTTAAGGCCAGCCTGAAATGCATAGTGAGACCCTGTCTCAAAAAGACAAAAAAAAAAATTAAAAATAGGAATATACATGTATTTTTACACAGAAATTTAGAAATCTAGTCATATACAGCATTGTAGCAGTACAGCTCTGTAACATTTTTTTTCTTGTGTCTGCTTTTTATCATTTTTTACCGATTAAAAAAACTTACTTGTGAGACAGTATGGTAATAATTGGTATGCCATGACAGGAAGTATGCTAAAGCAGACCAGAATGACAGGCATTCCAAGCATGACCCTTCTATTACACATTGCTATCTTTAGTACAGCTGCTTGATTGAGAATCCTACCACTTAACTGCTACTTTAAAAAAATCTACTGATGTTTCTCAGGATCATTGCCTTGCCATCTTGTGCGTAGTACAAATATATGGTTTTGCCCCTGCCATGTTTCCCAGATTTTCTCCTCATTGCCCAATCTACAAGTCCTCACCTACTTTTTAATTGTGTTATACCTTCCTATTTGTAATTCTTCTTTGGAGTACTTATACCAGGGAGACTATATGATATTTACATATGTGGGTCTGGTTTATTTCGCTTATAAGTATACCTTCAAGTTGCAACCACTTAAATATGAAGTATTCAACTTTATCATTCTTTATAGCTGAGTAATACTCCATTGTAGAGAAATACCACATCTTTTTCAACCATTCCTCATGTGACAGGCATCTTGGTTGTTTCCAAGATTTTGCTATCACAAATTGTGCTGCTATAAACATAGGTACACATGTATCACTATGATATGATGTTCTCAGTTCCTCCTGGCAAATTCCCAATAAAAGGATAGCTGGTTTGAATGGCATTTCCAGTCTTAGTTGTTTTAAGGAGTCTTCACACTGATTTCCATAATGGTTTCATCAGTCTACATTTGCACCATCAGTGGAGAAGGGTTCCTTTTCTCAACAGCTTCTCCAACATTTGTTGTTGGTTGATTTCTTTATGATAGCCATTCTTTCTGGGGTGAGATGGTATCTCAGAGTTGTTTTAATTTACATTTCATAGATACCTAGTGATGTGGAGCATTTTTCATGTATTTATTCGCTTCTTTAATTTCATTCTCTGAATAGTGTATATTCATTTCTGCATTGGGTCTTTAAATTTAAGGGCCATAGTGTATTTTAGTTCTTTATAAATTCTTGAGAGCAGAACTTTCTATGAGTGCTTATTAGTTAAGATTTTTCTTTGAAATTTGTGGGTTGTCTTTTCTCTTTGTTGATAATTCCATTTGACGTGCAAAACCTCAATAAGAGTTGGTCCGAGTTGTTAATTTTTTCAACTATTTCTAGTGAGATTACATGTTTCTTCATAAACTCTGCGTGGCCCTGTATCTTTAACAGATTTTCCTAATTTCTCTTCCAGGAGTTTAAATCTTTCTGTTTTAATATTTATATCTTTAATCCATTTTGACGTGAGCTTAGTGCATGGTGATATACCTGGGTCCAGTTTTAGTTTTCGGCATGTACGGAACCAGTTTTTCCAGCACCATTTGTTAAAGAGGATATTTTTCTTCCAGTATGTGTGTTTGGCCCTTCTGTCAAAGATCACTTGGCTGAGTGTGTTCATAGAGGCCTCTGCATCTTCTGATCTATTCCATTGATCTTCAGGTCTATTTCGTCATGAATACCATGTTGCTTTTATCACAGTGGCTTTGTAGTATAATTTCAGGTCATGAATTGTAATACCTCCTGCTTTGTCTTTGTTGGCCAGGATTCCCTTTGCTATTCTAGGTCTTTTCTGATTCCATATAAATTTTAGAAACAGTTCTCTAGGTCTGGGAGATATGTTACTGTCAGTTTGGTAGGGATTGCATTAAATCTGTACAAGAATTTTGGAAGTATGGCCATCTTCACAAAGTTGGTTCTTTTCTAGGAGCAGGGAATATCTTTCCATTTTCTGAAATTCTCTATAATCTCTTTTCTTAGTGTATTGCACTTTTCCTTGAAAGATCTTTGACTTCTTTGGTTAAGTACATTCCAAGGTATTTCATTTTCTGCAATGCAATTGTAAAAGATATTTCTATAATTTGCCTCAGTGTATTTATTATCTGTTTAGAGGAATGATATGGATTTTTGAGTATTGACTTTGTATTCTGCTATGCTACTGAATTTGTGTATCAATTCTAGTAGCTTCTTAGTGGAGTTTTTTGGGTCTTCCAAATAAAGTAAAGTTGTCATATGCAAATAATGATAATTTAACTTCTTCTTTACCTATTCTTATTATTTTATTTCTCTCTCTTGTCTAATGGCTGTAGCTAATGATTCCAAATGTATATTGAATAGGAGGGGTGATAGAGGAGATCCTTGTCTTGTACCAGATATGAACATAAAGGATTTCACTTTTTCTCCATCTAGAATTATATTAGTTGTTGGGTTGTCATAAATGGATTTTACCTAATTGAAGTAGAGGCGTTCTATTCCAATTTTCTGTAGGACTTTCAACTTGAATGAGTGTTGGACTTTGTCAAAAGCTTTCTCTGCATCAATTGAGATGATCATGTGGTTTTTAGATTTCAGCCTAATAATACAGTGTATTACATTTATAAATTTGCAAATATTGAACCATTCTTGCATCTCTGAAATGAATTCTATATGGTCATGGTGTATGATCTTCTTGAAGATTTGCTGTATTCTATTTGCTAGGATTTTATTGAGAATTTTTGCCTCCATGTTAATGAGAAAGATTGGCCTGTGCTTCTCTTTTTTAGTTGTGTCTTTCTCTAATTTTGGAATCAGTGTAATAGTTGATTCCAGGAATGATTTTGGAAGGACTGCTTCCTTTTCAATTTCATTGAAGAGACCGAGGAGTGTAGGGATCATATCTTCTATAAATTTCTTGTAGAATTCACCTGTGAATCCATCAGGACCTGGACTTTTCTTTGTCAGTAGGCTTTTTATTATGTTTTGTATTTCATTGTTTGGTATTGGGTTATTGAGAGTTGTTTTATCTTCTTGATTCAGTTTTGGTAATTTGTACCTTTTGAGGAATCTGTCCATTTCTTCTGTATCTTCTAATATGTAAGTGTAAAGATTCTCGAAGCTATTGACAATCTTTGAATTTCTACTGGGTCTGTGGTGATTGTATCCTTTTCATTCCTTATTGCTTGTATTTGAATTTTTTCTTTCCTCTTCTTGATGAGGTGAGCAAGGGACTTATCAATTTTATTTATTCTTTCAAAGAGTCAGCTTTTTGATTAGTTAATTCTTTGAACTGTTTGCTGCATTCAATTAATTTCTGCTCTCATCTTTATGATTTCTTCTCTGGTTTGGGCTCTGGGTTTGATTTGCTCTTTCTTTTCTAAATGTTGGAGGTGCAGCATGAGGGTGTTTGTCTATCCCTATTCTGTTTTCCTAATGTGTGAGTTCATTGGTATGCATTTCGCTCTGACAATGAGAACTGATTTCATTGCATCCCATAAATTCTGATAATTTTTGATGGAATTTTCATTGAATACTTGATATTGTTGGGTTTCTTACTTCTTTTGTGACGCATTGATTGCTGAGTAGGGTGTTGTTTTGTTTCCATGTATTTATGTTTTTTTTTTTTTCTGGTTTCTTGTGTTGTTTATTTCCAGTTTTACTGCACTGTGGTCTGATAATATGCATGGGATAATTTCTGTTTTCTAGCATATACTTGAGCATGATCTATGCACTAGTATGTATTCTATTTTAGAAAATGACCCATGTTCTGCTTAAAAAAATGCGTATTCAGCTGTGGTTGGGTGGATCACTCTGTATATATCCAAAAGTCCTTTTGTTCCAAGCTCTGGTTTAATTTTTCTACTTGTTTACTAATTTATAGTCTGCTTGACCTTTTTTTGTAGTGGGTGGTGTTAAGGTCCACTGTTAAGATTGTAGTATTGGATATTAGATTTTGCAAGTATGTTAAGATTTGTCTTATATAGTTGAGTGCTCCTGTTTTTGGTGCACATACATTTATGAATGTTACCTCTTCTTCTTTAGTTTTTCTCCTGTCCAGTATATAGTGGCCTTCTTTATTTCATCTGCTCATTTTTGGTTTGAATCAGAGACTGTCTGAGAACAGGATTTCTACTCCTAATTTTTTCTGAGGTGCTGGGTCATGTAATATTATTTTACATCCTTTGATTTTCAGCCTATGAAATTTTATGAGTTAAGTGTGTTTCTTGTATACAGCATATTGTTGGTTTTCATTTTCTAATTCTCTGTGCCCATCTATTTCTTTTAAATGGTGAATTGAGTCCATTTATATTGATGGTTATAATTGAGATGTGTTGAGTTATGATTGACATGTTATTTACCTACTATTGTTTACTCCTTTTTTTCCCCTGTGTTTAATTGTTTGTCCTATTTAGTAGGTTCCTTCTGTTCTCATATGTGGAGTTCTGCTCATTTTTTTTACCTCTCTAGAACATTTTTCCATAGTTTGTGTAGGGTTGGCTTTGTCATCATGAAGTCCTTTAGTTGTTCTTTGTCATGGTAGTATTTCTCTTTTCTATGAAACTTGAAAGAGCTTGCCGGGTATAGCAGTCTGGGCTGGAATTTGTTTTCATAGAGGACTTGCAGTACTGTGTTCCATGCTCTCCCTGCATTTATGATTTGTGAAGAGAGCCATAATTCTGATGGATTTTTCTCTGAATGTGGTCTGCTTCTTTTCTCTAGCAACTTTCTTTATGCTATTCTTGTGCTGGATGTTTGGGATCTTGACTATTATATATCTCAGTGTGTTTTTAATTGGGTTGATTTTTCTTTCTATACCCCTTGCTTTGTCTACACCTGTCAAAGGTGGGCACTCCATTGTCATTCAACTAACTTAGGTGCTTGAACTCGACACGACAGTCCAATACAGTCCAGCATTCCACAACAATAGTGAGTTATTCAAAGAAGTTGTCGACCATAGTCATTTACAGCTCAGCTTAATATTATGGTGCACGATGTATACTTCATTTTTATACTTTTCTTCTGGATGGTTAAGACCTAGATAGATCAAGACTTATATACCAACACACGAACTTTATATTTCTTATGTGTGTGTATACTCAGTACAGTTGGGATAGACAATGCTGTGCTTCTACATAATCCTATGAGAGGCAAGATTTGCACTAATGGTGGTTGGACAGGATATTATGTCGGCTTCTAGTACTACGGTCATCAACTAGGAAAATAATTATTGAATTTTTGATGTAATTCATGTATAAAAAATAAGATAAGTAAGCAGGTACACTCTTAATTTACTGATAAGAGACGTCTGCTAAAATAATATCTGTAAATATAATATCATGTATGTACCTTGTACAATACCAAAACATTATGAAAACAGTTTGCAATGAATTAATTTATCAAATCTGTCTTGTTAAGGTGTCTTGAAACTGTCTGATTGATATTTGTACTTCAATAAAATAAAAAATAAACTAAAAAAAAATTGGGTTGAAGTTATTTGGCGTCTTGTATGCTTGGGTTACCTGAATGTTGGATTGTTTCCTCATATTTGGGAAGTTTTCTGCTCTTACTTTTCCCCATATTCTTTTTATATCACTTGTATTGACTCCTTCTTTCTCATTGATGCCTATTAATCTCACATTGCTCATCTTGGCATCATCTTGCAGGTGATGGATTATTTTTTTCTGCATCCTAGTTGTTTGCAAGAGATCCTTTCTTAGCTTTTCACTAGCTGCACCAGCATCTTCAAGATCTGAAACTCTGTCTTTCACTCAAATGATTTTCTAGACTTGTGATTGAGATTTTAAGTTCCTCTATACCTCTTTGACTCTGCTTCATGCGATCTATTTCATTCCTGTATTGCTCATTCAAGGAATCCGTTATGTTTCTAATCTCCTCTTTTTTTTTTTATCAATGTATTCTTTAGAGGTAGTTATTAATTCTTTTACTGCAGAGATTTTTTCTGATTGGATTTCCTCCATATATGTCTATATTTGATTCTTTCTTTCAGATGCTATGCTTTCAGATAATTCTTTTTTTTTTTATTTCAGAAATTAATTCTGCTCTGCATTCCTCTTTACCTTTCTGCTGTTGCTTCTTTGCTTGTGCTGTTGCTAATTCATACATTTATTTTTAATTTTTTTTTATTTTATTGAACTACAAACGTCAATCAGACAGTTTCAAGACACCTTAACCATACAGATTTGATAAATTAATACATTGCAAACTGTTTTCATAATGTTCTGGTATTGTACAAGGTGCATACATGATATTATATTTACAGATATTATTTTAGCAGATATCTCTTATCAGTGAATTAAGAGTGTAGCTACTTACTTATCTTATTTTTTTATACATGAATTATATCAAAAATTCAATAATAAGCCGGGCGTGGTGGCGCAGGCCTGTAATCCCAGCACTCGGGAGGCTGAGGCAGGAGGATTGCTGTGAGTTCGAGACCAGCCTGAGCTACAAAGTGAGCTTAAGGCCAGCCTGAACTGCATAGTGAGACCCTGTCTCAAAAAGACAAAAAAAAAAAAAAAAAAAAAAGAAATTCAATAATTATTTTCCTAGTGGATGACCGCAGTACTAGAAGCCGACATAAATCCTGTCCAACCACCATTAGTGTAGATCTTGCCTCTCATAGAATTATGTAGAAGCACAGTGTTATCTATCCCAACTGTACTGTCTATACACACACATCATGATTTTTTCTTTCTACACCCCTTCCTTTGTCTACACCTGTCAAAGGTGGGCACTCCATTGACATTCAACTAACTTAGGTGCTCGAACTCGACACCACAATCCAACACAGTCCAGCATTCTACAACCATAGTGAGTTATTCAAAGAAATTGTCGATCATAGCCATTTACAGCTCAGCTTAATATTATGGCCCCATGATGCTTAGAATTCATACATTTCACCTGAGCTAGTGTCCTCTTCACTTGATCTGGGTAGGGATTGCGTTTCCCCCTATGTTTCTGAATTAGATTCTTTACTTCAGACGCTATGAATTCAGAATTTTTTTTTTTATTTCAGGAATTAATTCTGTTCTGAGTTCCTCTATACCTTTCTGCTGCTGTTTGTTTGCTTCCACCTGGGTTAATTTATTCATTTTAGCTGAGCTCGTGTCCTCTGTACTGGTCATGCGTGGGCTTGAGGCCTGAGATTGCATTTTGCTCCTTGTCTTTGTCATTTAGTATAGCACTGACCTCTGACCTTTGGTGTAGAGCTTTGGTGCAGTTTTAACCTTAGCACCTACTGGGATTTTATGTACAGATCTATTAAGTTTCAGTTTATCCAGTTATGCCTGGGCTGGGTCTAGCTGTTGTGTTCAGCTCCTTCCTGCTGCAGTGTTTGAGTGAACCTGTTGTGTCCCTCTGACACAACAGTGAACCTGTGGTGGCCCCCTGTTGTGCCCCTGGTCCAGGAAGCTCAGGGGCGCTCAGAAGCTCTCCCACACATTCACCGGCCCAGGCCTGACTGGATTGGTGGTTCTGAGAAAGTCTCAAAGTTCTCACTCCCTCAGCGGGCTTGGGGGCAGGGTCTGTGGAGGGCTGCAGTGGTCCGGGGTGTGCAGTAGTGAGTCTCAGTCACGCAGCTGCCTGAGTTTTTGTCCGGAGGGATTCTTCATGTAGTGGAGCAGGGAATCCAGAAGCTCTCCCACATCCTCCTGGGCTGGGCTGGGCTGGGCTGGGCTGGGCTGGATGGGGCCTGGAGAGAGTCAGGACCATTGACTTAATCATCTACTTTGAAAATCTGTGTGGTTTTTGCCCCTGCCATATTTCCTAACTTTTCTCCTTCATCACCCTTCATTGTTTAAGCTTTAAATTCTTGCCTTCCATTTAACTGTGCTATACGTTTCAATTTTTACGTCTGCTTTTGAGTTCTTACACTAGGAGGACAATATAATATTTATACATGTGGCTCTGGTTTGTTTTACTATTGGACCATATTGGGTTATTTTAATGAATTTAAGTACCTACAATCTTTAGACTGGTTTCAACTATGAAAAGGTCCTTTAAAGCCTTCTCCAAATATAGCTTCTCTAAATTCAGTGGAATACCCATCTTTGAAAAAGTAAAACAAAAAAGGGGGATATGTTGGGTGCCACAAAGCTAGGAAATCAATCAAATATATGTAGGTGGGACATGGCCCAATGCCTAAAGCAAACAAGCTACCTCACTTATGAGATGAACACCCTGTTTGATTAAAGTTAGCTATCAGCTGCTAGGCAACCTAGTGTCATGGGTTATTAACTTCACAAAAGTTTAAATAAAGGATAGTTTTGTTATAAAAAAGGGATGGAAAAATATACATGCATACAAAATATAATTTGGATAGATATACAACTACTTTCTCTTAGTTCACTGAGAATAAAAGTTTGTACTAATGTTGTTTAGACAACATATCATGTTTGCATCTTGTCCTCAGAATAACTGCTGTGAGGACAACAATATGCAATGTATTAATTACTGTAAATGTCCTACTAACCTGTTCTAAATTTTTTTCATTGCTATTTTATCTTTTTTTCTCATTAAAATGAATAAAAAAATTTAAAAGTTAAAAGGAAAGAAGGATAAAATGGAAACTAAGTTTTTGTAAATAATGAGAGAGAGAAAGAAGGGTAAAATGGGGATGGAAATTGGAAAAGAAGAGGAATCAATATATATCATGTACAGGTACAAATTCCCTATGATAAATGTGATCATTATGTATGTGTAATTGTACTGATAAACAATAAAAGTAAAAAAGAAAAAAAAATGAAGCGGACAAAAGAAATGTCTGTGTGATTTTGAGTGCCATTTTCTTCTGGGATCTGCACTTTGGGGACTAGCAATTCTCAATTTTCTTTGACTGCCCTCAAGTGTTTCCCAGGCTATGGCAGTGTTTAAGTCAAGACATATCCCCATTTGGACTACAGATCTGTACTAGTTGTAGACATGAGCAGGCAACAGCAGGAGGAAGTGAATACCCAATCCTGAAGCTTTCAAATTTAGGGAACCTCAAGGGGTGAAGCTGTGTCTCTTTTTAGCTGAGCTTCAACCCCTCAAGGGATTTCTTTCCATCCCACTTCCTGACTGCATTTGTCTCTAGGGCTGTCTCACCCAGTCAATGAAGGAGGGTAACACGGTGAACCCTAAAGTGAAGCTGTCCTGTGGAGGCTGCCCTGAGTCCCAGGTTGTAAGAATCCTTTCCTGAAACAACACCTGTGGATATGGTAGGCATCTGGCCTGGGATCATTCACCAGTGTCTAGATTACAAATCTCTGGGCTAGCCAAATAGTTCAGCAGATTAAAGTACCCGCAAGCAGGTACAGGGACTGGGGGTTTGATCCCTGGGCCTGCTGTGCTGGCCCCACCCCTGGGGTACACTGAGATGGCAATTGAGACTGGGTGTAGTGGCACGTGCTTGTAATCCCAGCTCTTAGGAAACTGTAAACAGATGGATCACTATGACTCCAACCCAGTAGTAAGACCATAAACACCCTGTAGACTCTTCCTGAAAACACACACACACACACACACACACACACACACACACACAAACACAGACACACACACTCAAAAGATTACAAATCTCAGAGAAGCTGAATTGCTCCAGTTCAGTGCTCTGCTATTTTCCTCAAAGTTCTCATATCTTTATGTCACACTGAGGTAGTCAAGTCTACTGAGATCAATATCTAGAATGGATGGCTGCACCTGCTCCTAAAGATTGAGGTGGTTGATAAGCTCTCTGTGTCCTAGGGTCCTACATTTCTTTTACTTCTTCCCACTTTTATTTATTTATCAACCATATGTGAGTAAATCAGTAAGAAAGAGAAGTATGCTTTTTATTGGATTTTCTATAGATACTTATATAGATTAAATTGAGGTGAATTATTCCTACTTCCAGACATTTTTCCATCAACAGAGTTTCTAAAAACCCAATCTCAGCTGTACTTGGCCACATTTTAATTGTTTTTTGCTTTTTAAATAATCATTTATAGTTTATTATAGCTAAGGTATAAAGCTTAAGAACTTGAACCTAGTATTTCTTAGTATTAATTCTTATTTGTTGGTCTTCATGATATTTGAAATCTTTAGTTTTTTTTTTTTGTTTTTCTTTCCTTACCATTCCCCTCTTTTTCTCTTCTTTCCTGAATCTTTTTATTTTCCACAGAAAGAGTTTCTGAAATTTTGAAGAAGTCCTTAAAGATGTGAGGAAAGGCCAAATGCTTGAGAAGTAGAACATGGAGGAAGTCATTATGAATATGGCAGTTTTTATGTTTTTCTTCATTTTTGTCTTTTGTTTCAGAAAGTTAAAAAATATTGAGTTCATTAAGGATTACTTTCATGTGGCTACCTTCTGTTGTAATAAAAATTTCATAAAGAAGAAAAGCCATCCCAAAATGGAGATTTATTTAGATTATGAATCAGGTTAATGTTTTCAGTATATGCTTTAATTAGCAAGGGTAACTGTCGACCACAGTTTGGCTTCATCCGGTGTCTGTTCTTCAAACGTGCATTTAGCAACCTCTAGAAATTATTACTCATTTATTTGATTTATAAAAATGCACTCATCACCCTGGCCTCTGGGTGTATTCACAACAGTGATGTAAATTTAATTAGTGCAACATTGCTTGGTTTTCCCCCAGCTAGTGGATTTCCTCACCTCTCTCCTGCAGCCACCACAAATCAAGTAAAGAGCCAATTTGAATAGATGCACTATGAGCTGGGTTTTAAAGGACCAATGCACTGGGAAAAAGACTAATTTTTATAAAATACCTTTTGCTTGCTTGTCAGATAGATGGTACGACAACAGGATGCAATATTTGCTCTACTTTGCTCTGAAGACAGCCACGTAGGGGAAAAACCTGAGACACGGCTAAAGTTTTGCCTTTTTACCAAAAATAAATTTTAGAATACTTAACTGAACTACTGGGGAGCCAGAAAACATGGCAAGAGACATGAACTCTTCACAGCCAATGTCTTTTCAATGTCCTCTCTCCCACAAATTTACATTACCTTGAATTCAGGGTAATAGAATGATTAATTTGCATACCTAAAATTATCTAGGTGAGAATTAACCAGATATTTCTGAGATTTCTTATCTGTAAAATGGGACATAGTAGTTAACATGGGTCCAACAAAGTGATGTATATGAAGTCTATCTAACAAGACTGACACACAAAAAGTTCAGTAAATATTGGTTGTAGTTTTTAATAATATTTATAATTTAAGATTTGGCTGTTTGGGAGAGGATTTTGTGACCAGTTTTAAACCTTATAACTCACATTAATTGAGGGAATATTCTTCTATTATTGAAATGTTTTCCCTGACTAATGAATGTTTGTGAAAGTTTATTGACAAATCCATTTTGATGTTAGCAGCACACAAACAACTGATTGTCATGATGGTTTTAATGTTGTTAACAGTGGTGTTGCCAAAAAAAATAAGCATCATCTTTGGATCATACAGTACAAGTTAACTATATTGCTTAACCCCATGAGCTATTTATTTAACTCTGTCTGTCCTACAAGAGCCTGATACTTAAAATAGGCATTTTCTATTAATTACTTAACAACTGAATGAGTTTCTTAAAATGATAATTTGTGACTATAAGGGAATATAATAAGCCAAGATTTTGGCAAATATTTTATGTTACAAAATATTCATTTTGTTTTGAACCAGAGGCCACTTGGTGAGGACTTAGGCTATACCCTTCTTTATATTACAGATATTTCAGCCCTAATTGCACTCTGTATCTCCACAAGATGCACACTGGATTCTAAGAAAATATCCCAGCTATAGAGGATTTTATGAAAACTGAGCCAGTAATTAATCCTGTTGTAAAATGTGTGGATCATTTGGTAATACTTGTGGGAAGATGGAGAGAAGGTATTCACCACATCCTGCATAACTTTCCTTTCTAGCTGTTGATTTATCTTCTTTTTTTTTCTTTGTAATTTAGGCAAGGGTCTACAGGGTCTATAGGGTGTTCAGGGTCTCACTGCTAGATGGAACTTTGATTCTCATGTTTAAAGCCTCCCAAGTCCTTGGATTACCTTCTAACCCATGTATAAAATTCTAATTCAGCACTACCTGTCTAAAAACATTAAAAATACTCTCATTGAATAGTTGTGCCTTTGTCTATGTAGTTGTAAAATACCTATTCAGAAAAATCAGAGACTAGAACTTACCTGGTTTTCATGGTATAAACATTTATATAGTAACTGTTATTATTAAACAAATAAAATTGTACTTTTATGTACATTTTTAAAAATTTTGTAGTAGTTATATATTTTTTTTGTTAGTTTTTTTTTTTTTTTTTTTTTTTTTACAGGGTCTCACCATGCAGCCCACATTCACAGTGATCCTCCTGCTTTCTGCCTCCCTAGTGCTGGGATTACAGGCGGGTGCTGCCACGCCCGGACTCCATCGCCAGCTCAGCGCACCCGAGGGTGGGGCTGGTGCAGCATGCGGAACCAGGGATCGAACCCTTGTCTCTGTGCTTACCTAAGTAAGCGCTTAGTCCACTGAGCTATACCACTGGCCCTTAGTTATATATTTTTTTTTACAACATTCAAACATACAGTATATTCACATCAGGATTACTCATTGAAATTCTATGATTTATTTTGTACCATCTGGTGTTCAGTTCTTACTGAAATAAAACTGGAAGGTCACTTGTTCTTTTTTCCATATAAAAGTTGGAAGTAAATGATTTAGATGGATTTTGTCAGGCCTTTGGACTTTCCAAAGGAACTGACAGCCACTTTTGACCTTTTCCAGGGTTTTCTTCAGTTGTCAACACACTGTAGTCAACATTGAAGGTGTGTGTGATGTGTCACTCTACATTGGCTAAAATAGCAGAAGATATAAGCAAAGATTGCTTTGTTTTGTCATGAATGTAGGTGAAGTCAGTCTGGAAATAGCTTCCTGGGAATTTTTCCCTTCTCTCCTTATAGAAATATCATGGTGTGCATTATGGAAAAATCTCTCTTTATATATCAAGAAAAAAAGGCAAATATTTTTCCCATGCTTCATTTCCCTGATAGAGGAAGGAAGGAAGGAAGGAGGGAAGAAAGGAAGGAAAGCAGACAGGAAGGCAAGCAAGCCTTTCCTTTTCTATCATGAGTTGATTTGAAATTTGGCATATTGCTTTAGACTTTGCATTGAATTTTGCTTCTTTAGTTTTTCCCTGGGAAAATGATCGATTTCCTGGATGTAGACCACCTCCCTGGGATTTTACAATGACATTCATAGATTAAAAAGTTCTAGTAATAAAGAGTTCTTGTTTCTGGTCATAGTCCTTTGAAAAACTTTCATTAAAAGGTAGCTGATGAGGGGTAAAATTGGCATATTCCACAATCCCTGATCAAATAGTATCTCTTAATATAACCAACATATTGTTATCTTTTGTTGTATTTATTTTAATAGTGAACCTCAACTCCTAGATGAGTGGCATGGATTGGTTTGTCTCTTTTCAGTGTCACCACTTGGCATTTAGATTTAAAATTCATTGGGTATATTTTCTTTTGTTCAGCAATGTGCCTAATATAGTTGATTCCATCTTTTGGGTTTTATTATCCCCATCTGCATAGATCATGTGGCTCATTACTTATATAAAGAACACTGTCCATTGAACCCACAAGAAAACAAACTAGTGGGGAGAATTTTTATTAAGATGAAATGTCTGTAGAAATATGTAGCATGGAAATCTGCATAACCTGGTGTCTGAGATGCCTGCCTGGTGCCAGTTCTCTGAAGGAAGAATATTGAACTGCATGTGAGAGAAATTGTGGTAAAATTTCCTGCTGGAATTTAAAATTTTGTGACACTACCAAATCTCATAAAACACAGAAGAAATATTATATAAATTTGTGAAAGAAAATTATGTTTGAATTTATTCCATGTCTAACAGTATACATATGAGGCAAAGGAAAACATCCTTAGGTCACCAAAAATGCATTTCTTTAACAAACACTAGTTGAAAAAGGATGTGCCACTTTTGGCATCCAGGCACTTGTGAAACAGGATAATCAAGTGTCTTCCACATTCTCAGATTCATTAGAGTGCAGTTGAGTTGTGGTTTTACTTTACATGTTCACTGGAATGCTGCGATGAATTCTATTCTGCATCTTTCTGTCAGCAGGATGGTTTCCCACCAGTATATTTGGAATTGGGACTGTTATTCCTATTAATTCTCCTGCTATTACAGTAGCACTGTTAATTCTGACAGGGTGGTCAGTATCATACTTGTTTTGAGCTCACTCTATGATTAGAATCTCACAATATAAAGAAATGGGAAGATCGAGATAATTGGGGAATGAGTGGTGAGATAGTTGCCTTTAATTTGCTTATTGTTGCTTATACCTTTTCGCATATATGGACCCCCAAACATTCAGTCAGACAATGAATGCTGTGCTATTCTCTGATGGTCTGTAGGAGAAGACATAGCCATGGACAATATTTTTTATTGGTGAAAACAAATTTTTCAGGTGAAATTTAAGTGGAAACAATGTGTAATGAATGTGCAGCTGAACCACTACAGAAGAGAAGACAGAGGGGAAACTAATGTCTCTTCTTGACCTGCTAGAAACAGTCCTTAATGACACTTCTCCTCAAGCGTGTAGCAATATCTTGATGGGAAGTAAAATTGCTAAGATTAATTGTTACAATGTCTACATTGATTTTAGTAATTCAGATCTTCCTGAAAAGCCTACTATGTGCCAGACTGTATGTTTCATGGTAAGGATGACAATGGTAGTTAACTGATATCCACTCCAAATGAATCACATAGTTTATAGTAAATAGTGTCAATTTTCTGCATGTTCCTAGGAAATAGGCACCCTTGCCATCTCAATTTTACAGCTGAAACAAATGAGGCTTATAATAGTCAGGTGTGATGTCCAAGGTTATAAATTAATAAGTTAAGGAACTGTAGAGTTTTACTCTGGTACTTTGATTCTGACACCAAACTTCTAGATATTGTGTTCTCTATTATAATATCAAACACAGATTTAAACTTACTATATTTTTGGATAAGGAATGTTTTAGTCCTCTTGAGATAGGGTCTCATTATATATTTTAGTCTGGCCTTCAGTTCACTTTGTAGTCCAGGTTGATTTTAAATTTGCACTGGTCCTCCTGCCTTAGCCTCCAGAGTGCTGGGACAAAAGGGTTGCACCACTATGCCAGGCTCGTGGGCTAAGGACTTTTACATATATTTTAATTTAAGACTTGTAACAATTCTGTGTAAATATTATTATTTTTACCCTACTTTATACTTAAAGAAATAAAAATGTACAAAAGTGAAGTAATTTCCATTGATCAAATGTCAGGTAGTGGCAGAGTTATGATATAAATATATACAGTTATGTATGTATGTTATATAGGTATTTAAGCCATTCTTTAATAAAAAGAACAGTTCATGTGCTTTGGAAGCTTAGGTATAGTTTATGAATAAACATGCAAATAAAATATTCATTATAAAGACAACTGTGTCAATGAACAAACATTTTGGAAAATATTACTTTTAGCTTAATTTCCTAAGGGCTCTTTCCGTATCTCTAACCTACAAAAAGCTTCTACACATATCCTTTCGTCATTTCCAGGATTCTAAGGTGTGATTGAGGAATATATCAAATACTTAAATTATAAAATAATTGTTACAGAAAAGATACATTGCAATGAATTCTTCAAAATACTTTCTTTTTCTTTAAGAACACTGACCCAATAGTTTGTGTTACTTTCTGAAGCAGTTCTGGGAGTCTCCTTGTATCTTTAGTTGTACCCTTGAGGTTGCCTCAGTGTTCCAAATGAGCTCAAAACATTTACCTTTGGTGGTCATTTTGGGGAAGAGCCAGAAGTCCTATGGTGCTATATCTGGTGAACAAGGTGGATAAGAATGTGCTGTAATTATTTTTATGATTCTGCCTTTCCGTTGGATGGTACTTAGTCACAGTTTTCACTGTATTTTTTTCTATCATACTTCATAAAGAAACTCGTGAAAAAGATGTCTGAAATTGCTTCAGAATGTGGGAAGGCTAGGATATACATGTTTATGTAGAGAGGGAGTATTGAGAGAAAGTAATAGCAATATGTCTTTTACTATAATAAATTAAAAAAAATAAACATTAACTATACATTTTGACCACATTGCTTATGTTCTGCCTCTCTCCCTAAAATTTTTGCTGTCTTTCAGATTGGTTTATTTGGTTTTATTCTTACTGGCTCATGCCCAGATTATCTTCCTTTTCATTTCTCTGAAATAGACATATTTTAATAACATAGCTATTCCTATGTCTCTGTCACATTTTTCCCATTCTATTGTGGCCTGTCTTCCAGATGTATGTGCTAACTTCTCTCCCTCTGCCATACTCTTTTTCTTTAGAAGGACTTTGTACGGGGCCCAAAAATTTAAAGAAGCTTTTGAAAAGGATTCCTATTTCTTGGAGTGTGGTCAGATCAGTATCATAGTTGTGTAGTTTTGGATCCCTTTTAGGTCTGCTGAGACCAAATCTCAGTAGGATCTCAGATGATTTGCTCCCTTGAGAAATACCATTCTTGAAGGTGGTTTCTTACCAGGGCACAGAGAGAGTTCACTTTAATTTAGCCCTGTGGTATTCCTCCTACACTAGAAGTAGTTGAAGAAGGAGAAGGAGGGTGTCCTATCCTGGGAACACAGTGCACAAAGAGGCATACAGAAATGTAAGTTATAGAGAGACATAGTTCAGTTTTTACAGAACATGACTTTGAAAGAGGGAGGTGTATATGCTTATTTAAAATATGGAATAGGGGCTGGATATATATATATATATATATATATGGTGTCTCTTGACTTGTGATTTCCTTGGTCAATAGACAGTGGTTATTGTGATACTATGTCACTTCCAGGATGTAATGCTAAAGGGGCCATGTAGCTTTTATTTGTCTATGGAACCCTGAGCTGCCATGTAAGATGCTTGAGAAACCTGCGATAGGCATTCTTGTATGTATATTCTTATACGTACTAAATGCATTGAAGGCTTCTAAATGGGTAAAATGATATCGGTGGGCCACTGGAAAATTAATTTAGTTAAAAAGCTTTGGCCATACATTAGAAGGGAATGATAAGGTGTTGTATAGGGAAGTATTAGTTCAAATAAAGAGGATAAAATTGAAAATGACTAGAAAGTATAATTTTCAGGATTTGATTTATTGTATAGAGGTGAAGCAAGGCATCATCTGATGTGGATGCATGGATATTTGGTATGATTTAGTGGCTATGGCCTGAAAGAGGCCACAGAATGAGACCTTTCAAATGTGCGTGGAATGAGGACTGAGTGTGCTCAGAAAACTTTCACTGAGCTTCATGTATGTGGAACAGCTGTGTTTGGATTGGGGGTAACTAAGGCATAGATTACAATTTCAAGCGTGCGCCTTTGCTCACACCAATGTCAAGTCATCAGTTGTTACTGTGTGGAAGGTTGTGTTGAAGCCTTTGAGGGTGTTTTCATTTTGATGAGAGGAATAAACATTTAGGATTGCCTGGAGAATTACCAAGGAAGTGATCTTTTCTATTTTCCACTTTGATATTAGTGATATAGTGTTGCCAAGTGATGATACTGAGAAATAATTAAATAGAATTGTCATTGAAAACATCATTTATTGCTTTTGACAACTTCTTACAGTTTGCTGAGTATAATGAAGACTAAAGACGCATCAGTCTATCATTTTACATGGCAAGACACACTCTGTGGAGCAACTTCCTGCAGATTTGGATAACTTAGAAGAGATAATGGAAAAGTGCGGAATTCACTTCAACTGAAAGCAATGGGACTAGTTCTGGAATTATAGAATCAGAAAGAAATTTTGGATTTGGTCATTATAGTCATCTCATTTTGCTGAGGAAGAGACTGAATCTCGTGATGTGACTTCCTAAGATCATTTACCTGTAAAGATTGTGCACTTTCTTTGAAATCATTAGCACCAGAACAAGTAGAAGTATCTAGCCTAGATGACACCCTCTTCCTTGGATGAAATTGGCTTATGATCTAAAGTGATTGAACAGTAGATAGACAGTACCATGTAAGTGTCCAGAGTGAAGCAGGGACTCCTCTCACACTGAGGAGCCTATTCTCACCCATGTAAATGAGAACCTAATCGGATGCTAACTGTGGAGCCCAGCACACACCTTCAGCTGTCCATGGAAGGAAAAGAGATGGCTGGGAGAATTTCCAGAATGGTGGGTTTCACAACATCTGTAGCTTTAAAACTTATGAAGAGCAAGCACAGAATGTGTTTTCCATGGATTTAAGACCTAAGCTGTTTAACAGATTGTCTTGCTTAAGAAATATGATTGGTTTTAGCTGACAAGTTGGATTTTATGAACTGATTGATCCCAGCTGCCAACGATCAAGGCCAGAGGATCTTCCAAACTAACAGTCTCCAAAGACCTTGAGTGCATTGGCTTAAAATGGGTAAAGGAAGATTTGGGAGTAGAGAAAGTAGTTTTATAAAACTAATGTGATTTTGAAAGTATTTGCAAAATAAATATTCACTAGAACTCACAAAAAGTTAAACTAGTCCAAGTTTCATATTACTTTGTGTACTTTGTGGGTTGTTCTAATATCTTCTAAGATTGTAGATATCTTCTTCCTTTGTATTTGCTATTTATTGTGTTGTCTAATACCAAAACTGTGTGTTTATATATATGTATGTATATAAGAAGAGGAAAATATACTTTAAATTCTTGAGATTATTTTTATTTTGACAAAAATATAGCCAAATAGCTCAGCGGATTAAAGTGCCTTCCAGCAGGCTTGGGGGGGGGTTCAGTCCCTGGGTCTGCTTTGCTGGCCCCTCCCCTGGAACATGCTGAGAAAGCAATTGAGACTAGGCGTGCTGGTGCATGCCTGTAATCCCAGAATTTGGGAGGCTATAAGCAGGAGAATCACTGTGATTCCAATTTAGTAATGAGACCCCGAACACCCTGTGGACCCTCCCCCAAAAAATATAGAAAAAAAAGGAAAAACAAATCAAGCAGCTATGTTTTAGGATGTTGTGGCGGTTGATACATTGTGTCCCCTCGAGATGTCTGAAGCTTGGCTGGATCTGCTTGTGGCTTCCACGCCCTAGGATCGGGAGGCCCCGCCCTAGGATGGGAAGGACCGCCCCTGAGTGACTCAGCGTGAAAAGGGTTGAGGAAGGCTTCAGCCCACACCCCCTTCCTTGGAGAAGTCCCAGTCTTTGTCACACCACTTTGTAGTTGTGCTACTTCTGAGTCACTTGTTCTTCACAGTTGTGCCACTTCGGAGGAGCTCTGATCTTCATGGTGGAGCGCTGGTCTTCACAGTGAGCATGTAAGGAAGGGAGAGAGGCTTGATAGATGCCTCAGGTGCTACTCCTCCTCTGCTCTTCGTTGTTTTCTACCTCTATGACCTGCTGTCACTTAACATGGAGCCAGTGGAATATGGACTGAAACCTCTACAAACTGTGAGCTAGATAAGCCTTTCCTTCCTTAATTTTGGGGGTCAGGTATTTGTCCCAGCAATGAGTGAAAAGTAACCAAGACAGACACTGTGAGAACTTTTGTGTGACTAGATTCTTGCTGAAGGCAGTTCAGTAAATAGGCAGTTACTTGAAATTAAACTTTTAAACAGTTTAATGAATCCGAGGCCATAGTGTTATCAACGGTGCAAATGGCATCATGACCCTGTGGTCATACGATTTTAATTCTTTGTTCTTTATATCCCATCATTGGTACCTGCCTTGGGAGACTGGAAAGATAAAATGAGTTAGGCTCATATAAAGCACATGCTATATAATACTTTATAATTGATACTACAATTTCAAATCCTAATAATACGAAGATAATATTATAGTGGGACACAACAAGCCTCTTATTGCTAAGATGTAGCTTAGCTAGAAAAGTAACTATATTTCAAAGAGCCACAAGTCTAATCATTATGCTTAGGAAAGATCATCTGTGCTTGGTACAATTATATAAGGAGATCACAAAGTTATGGTGTGTGTATGTATTGGCATTTTCCCTTGCAATTGTGTGGTTTATTGCTTTTGTTTCTGTGATTGTGTTTTGTAGTCAGAATGGCATTGGTGTGGTGCTTCACCCAGGCACTGCTGGAGATAAACTTCTGCTTTAGAGTATGTACTTTCAAAGTTCCAATTCAGTACCTGGTATTTTGAACTGGTGATATCTTCTTTATTTGCATAATGTGCTTAAAATTATCTTTCTTTACTGAATTTGCAAGGCTTCACTGGAAGAAAACATGAAAACATCTGGCAATAAAAATATCATTGGTGAGGGATACTAACAATGCTAAGAAATAAAGTTCAAAAGAAAATAATGAATAGAAAACTTCCTTCACTCCACACAAAAAATTTTCCAAAAAAGGAAAAATTTTGCCCACTATATTGGAAAACAAATACTTGAAAAGCTACTTGAAATCTGCCTTTCCAGGAGAGAATATAATGTTTTTAAGTGAGACATAGAATTATATAAGTCAATTAATATGATTGCCTACTAAAAGGTTATAATTTGAATTTTTTGTGAAAATATTACTGAAGAAAGTAAAGCATGATAAAATTGTTAGGAATATCATTACATGATCAGACAGGCATTCATTGAAACTGTGTTTTAGTCACTATTTAGACTTGTGAACCTAGTCTCACTACAAGTTCTTTGTACTTCATAATGTTTGTAATAAATATTTGGTAGGGTTTACTTTATTACTGGGAACCAAGAGAAGTACAGTTATGTATATTTTCACCTATTTTTTTGTGGGACCAGAAATTGAACTCAGGCCCTTGTGCTTGCCAGGGAAGCACTTATTCCACTGAGCCAATATCCAGCCAAATCTTTTGGTGATTTTTTTTTTTTTTTTGGCAGGACTGGGGATTAAACTCAGGACCCTACACTCGCCAGGCAAGCACTTATTCTACTGAGATATCTCTCTGGTCCCATATTTTCATTTTTGAAGAAAATATGTGTACTAACAAAAAAACTATAATACTTGTAATAATCAAGGAAGTATTTTATATTAAGATATCCAAGTGGTTTCTCTCTCTCTCTCTTTCATATATTGTATGAAGGATTTGAATAGAATTATTTCTGATGGACAGTATCAGAAAGTCTAGGTTCCTTAGTCACTCCCTCCAAAAGTATTTTGTAAAAGTAATATCTGGAAGAAACATACAGCAAATAATTATTGTGTATTTGATATGTATTATTATGCCAACCAATTTACATTAGTAAATTATGTGAGTATTATTAACATCCACATGTAGAACGTGAAAAAATTTGGGCTCAGAATAAATTTCTAGGATCACAGAGTTTATACAAGTAGAGTATTAATATCAAAACGTAGGTTTGACTGCTATATTTAGATTTGCTGATGAGAAATTCAAAGAAAAAAAATGTATAGGTTGGGATGGTCTGAGACATCTCAGCAGAGGATGTGTGAAGTCAGATGTGTTCTGAAGTCTAAAGACTTAGATTTTTCAGGGGTAAGAAGATGACATCAAGGAAAGTACATATATGGCAAGATTCATAATGTAGTCTCACATTAATTGACCATTTGTACTCAAGGGGTGCATTCTTGGAAGTGAGTAATCTGAAATTAGATATTCTTTTAAATGGCTTTACTGAAGTGTTTATATATAGAGCACAATTAATATTTAATGTGTTCAATATATATGTACACACATATATATGTCATCATTGCACTAAGCAAGATGGTGAACACATCCTTCATTATTAAGAGTTTCATAGAATTATGCACGATTTTTTTTGGTCTGGCTTCTTTCACCCAGGATAATTTTTACTTGATTAATGTATGTTTTATATACTTATAGTTCATTTTTTCATGTTGCTACACATTGTTCCATTGGATATATTCAGTACCATTTCTTTTTCCATTTACTTGTTGATGGATACTTGGATTGTTTCTAGTTTTGGGATTACAAAGAAACTTGTAAACAGTCAACATTAAAGTATGTTTTAAACCTGTGCTTTCACTTCTGTTGATTAAGTACTTAGGAATGAAATGATGAGATCACAGGTTTGTGGATATTTAATTTTTAAAGAAAAAAACCAAGCTCTTTCTATCAGTCTATTTCCATTAGCAGTGTGTAAGAGTACTGTTTATACTTGGTAGACTTCTGGAGGAACAGTGTAAGTGCAAAATAGACTGAGATTCAAATGCCTAGATAAGGGACATGGGCTATAATTTGCAAGCAGCAGTAATCTGTCAAAGGCCTTAGAATATGAAAGGGCCAAGGTGCATATGAAGTGGTTTAGGATAGTTGTTCAGCTGTTTACTGAAGCAGGCCAGGTATGAGAAGGTGAATGTCTGAACTAGAGAAATAGGAGTAAAAATAGAAAGGATGAAATAGCAATTATTTTGAAGATAGCATATATATTAATGTAACTATTGTTAATTTCCTATTGTCTTGTTTTGAAATTCTATATCATTTTTACTGTTTTGATTTTGCCTTTGCTTTTTTTCTTCTTTTTAAAATATAAAAGAGAAAAAATAATTTAAGAAGTTTTTTTTTTACAGAACCAGAAACTGAACTCAGGCCCTTGTGCTTGTCAGGCAAGTGCTTATTCTACTGATCCATCTCACTGGCCCCTACAATTATATTTTAAATGACCAACATATGGAACAGAAAATTTGGAAATAAGTTAAAAGTAGCAGCTGCCAGTTAGATAGAGATGGGATGCAGAACTGAAGTGAAGTATTTAGGGAAGAATTCAAAGGAAACATGAAAGCACATATTTGAGAAACGTCCCCTACATTAGTGGTAGCTGGAGTCAGGAGATAATAATCACTTTAGAAATATTCATTGCTTTTAAAGGGGGTGCAATTTCTGAAAATTTCTTCATGCTTGCAATATCATTCTCAAGATGGTGGATAAAAATAATAACTAATTTCTACCTATTCTTTTTCTTTTGGTTTTCCACAGATCCTGCCATTGCTGGTTATGAGCCCATCTAGTGATCTATATTGATTTTGCCTAAGGATATGCAGCCAGGAATTTGATTCTACTGTTGAAGCTTTGAGAGCTATTTCTAGGAGTTAACGAACAGTGTTGTAAGGAACATATTTAGCCTTGGGGAAATGTAGTTGAAAATTTCACTTCATAGAAATTATGCTTCGGGCATTTCTTACTGCATTTAAAATTCATATTTAAACAACTCATGCCAAACAGAAAAAAAAGTTTCTGAGATTTTTATGAACTAAAGTAATATTTTATGGCCTGCTGGCAGATTATGTGTGTGTGTGGCAGTGAGAAAGTCAAAATATGGCATCCACTGTGTTTCCATAGAGCAAGTCCTTATGAGAAATGGTTTGGATGGTGTATATTTTGAGGAGGACTTCACACTCTAATCCCACCCACAAGTAGCCACACACATGGTGAGACCACTTACTTCATCATGAAATAGTAATACAGTGATACTTCTTAACAGTTTATAGAGAGAAAGTGTTTAAGTGTGATTTTTTTTAAAAAAAAAATGAAAACACACTGTAATGATGCCTCAGGAGACATAAGGAATTATGTTGAGTTCCTGCCAGTACTTTCATTCTAAAGTGGTTGATTTAAGTTTGCTTTCTGTGGACTGAGAAAAATGATTTTCTTCACTTTTCTTCCATTCTCTTTGTTGCAGTTAGGGTAACATTCTTTTGTCACTATTAGCACTTTTTGAATGCTAAGTATTGCCTGCAATGTAGAATAAGACTGCATATAGTTGCTGTAGGTCTGACGGACTTGATTAGTCCACATAGATTTTAATATTACCCTCTTCTATATGACTTTTGCTATGAGTCAATGTAATTGTTCTGGTTTATGCATTAGACTAGTTTAATGGTACTTTTAAAATTTTTGAGCCATTAACTTGATTGTTGTTCTGTATGACCAGAACATTTACCTTGAATTCACAAAGGAACATTTTTAGGATAACACTTTTTTGATAGGCTTATTTAGCTGCTCTACTAGATTATGAAGTAGGCGTAAACATGTAAAGTGCCAAGAAGAGTGCATTAAGATGACACAGACAAAGGATCTACAGAAAGATGTTCAGGACTACAAGATAAACCCTGAGAGGTCTTCACTGACCACATAAGAAATATAAAGTTTATGTGTTGGTATATAAGTCTTGATCTATCTAGGTCTTAACCATCCAGCAGAAAAGTATAAAAATGAAGTATACATCATGGGGCCATAATATTAAGCTGAGCTGTAAATGGCTATGGTTGACAACTTCTTTGATTAACTCACTATTGTTGTAGAATGCTGGACTGTGTTGGATTGTGTTGTCTAGTTCAAGCACCTAAGTTAGTTGAATGACAATGGAGTGCCCACCTTTGACAGGTGTAGACAAAGGAAGGGGTATAGAAAGAAAAAATCATGATGTGTGTGTATAGACAGTACAGTTGGGATAGACAACGCTGTGCTTCTACATAATCCTATGAGAAGCAAGATCTGCACTAACGGTGGTTGGACAGGATATTATGTCGGCTTCTAGTACTACGGTCATCAACTAGGAAAATAATTATTGAATTTTTGATATAATTCATGCATAAAAAATAAGATAAGTAAGCAGGTACACTCTTAATTTACTGATGAGACGTCTGCTAAAATAATATCTGTAAATATAATATCATGTATGCATCTTGTATGATACCAAAGCATTATGAAAACAGTTTGCAATGTATTAATTTATCGAATCTGTCTTGTTAAGGTGTCTTGAAACTGTCTGATTGATATTTGTACTTCAATAAAATAAAAAATAAATAAATAAAAATAATAATTAATTAATTAATTAAAAAAAAAGACCTGCAGAAGCATGGGTCTAGAATTAGATTCCACCACTGATACATGTTTTTTTTTTTTATAGTAAACAGTGTTAGAACTTCAGCAATTACTTAACTATTCTCTTGTTTTCTCAAGCATATATAGTATATGCTTCACTGGGTTATTGGAAATAATAGTGCATGATACACAGGAAACAATAAGTAAATATTAACAAATAACAGAAACAACAATAAAAACAATTTAGAGGGGCTGGCAAGATAGCTCACTGGTCTAAAGCTCCTGCTTAGGCAAGCTTAAGTAGGTACAGGGGACCACAGTTTGATCCCTGGCACCATGTGCCGTTCAGCCCTGTCCATAGAGCTGTCACCTTTCCCCAACAAAAATTTAGAATCTTCAATGTGTGACTTTCAGGATTATTGGTAGATTTTTTCTCTTTGCATGTGGGTGTACCTGTCCACTGTGGGACATATCATAAGTAAATTCTTCACCGTTCTCCTGTGACATAAAATAAAAATATTAGCAGAAAATGATCATGGTAGGAAAAAGAGATTGATTCTCTTTCAAACTATTATAAGCCTTAATTTACAATCAATGTGTAAGGTAAAACTTTATCTCAGGGAAAACAGACTCACATGTTTGCCTTCATGTGTGAAAGCAAAGCAGAATAGTTAAGGCTACTTGAAAATAAACTTTTGAAGAACTATTTCTGAAAGAAAAAAAAAAGCTATTTGAAGCACTGAGCTATATATACCCTGACATACACAGTCGTAAAAGAAATCTTTAACATAAGATACAAGAGTAAGATTTCTGTAAAAGTACATACACACAAATCAGTAGCATATATTGAATAAGAGCCCAGTACAGCCAAACTATATGATAAACATGTTAAAACAGGTGCTATTGGAAAGGGAAAAACAAATACAAGTGAAGAACAGAAATAAAGAGAATAGATTTAGAAAATAAACCTTGCATTGATCAATTAAATCAATTAAGAAATATGACTACTATATTGACTTTCTGTATCACAGACCAAATACTTAAATTTAATTTATTTATTTATATATTTATTTATCTATTTATTTATGTATTTATTTTGTATTTTAGGAAAGGGTCTAAAGGGTGTTCAGGGCCTCACTGCTAGATCAGACTAATAGTGATCTGCCTCTTTAAGGCCTCCTAAGAGCTGGGATTACAGGTACTCACCACCATGCCCAGACTCAATTGCCTTCTTAGTGCACCCCAGGGGCAGGGACAGCACCAGCACAGCAGGCCTTGGCATCGAACCTCTGGGCCCTATGCCTGCTTGCAGGTGCTTTAATCTGCTGAGCTATTTGGCCACCCCCCAATAAAATTATAATCAATAAAGGTTACAGGTATATGTGATGATATTGAAAACTCCAGGGATGGGCCAGGGAGATAGTTCAGTGGTTTAAGCACCTTCCTGGGAAGTGCAAGGACCTAAGTGCGATCACCAGTACTGAGTACTGTGCTGACCCCTGAACACCTAAGGGCCCCAAAACTAGGTGTGGTAGCACATACTATAATCCCAGCACTTTGGAGGCTGAGACAGGAGGATCACTACAAGGTAAACCCTATATCAAAAGAATAAAAATTTAAAAATTTAAAAAAAGAAAAACCACTCCAGGGATGATAAAATAATGGCAAATTAGTACAACATGAAGGGGAATTATATCAGACTATTAATTACTATCTAAACATGTTTGGAAAATCTGTTCATTTTTCATGGTTTTGCCTCATTAATTTTTCTCATGTATTTTAGTACGCAGTCTACAGAGTCTCACTCTACAGGTCGGAATTGTAGTGATCCTCCTGTTTGCAGCCTCCCAAGCACTGGGATTACAAGTGTGCTGCACCACCATGCCCTCTTTCAATCATTATCTCAGTGTGCCCTGGGAGTGGGGCCTCCACAGCATCCTGAGGATCGAACCCTGGCTGCTGTGTCTTCCTAAGCTGGTGTTTTAGTCCGCTGAGCTATCTGGCCAGCCCCTTCATTGATTTTTAATACCAAAATGAATAATTAAAACCAATTCATCTTAAGAAACTGTGTACTGCTTTGGGTCCTTGGTCAACATTTGCTTAGCCAGCAAAACCCCTCGTTTGACTCAAGGATCTGATTACCGATACCCAAATCTAATTTTAAGATAGATTTTTAGGAAAGTCTTTAGTAAGTTCTTAGTAAGCCACAAGATCAACCAACTTTATTAATTCTATTTGCCACCCTCTTGACATATTGGCATGTGGTGAGGTCACTTTCCTCTTTGGATTTGCTTGGTACAGATTTTCTGGATTTTATTAGCAGCACCATGGGACAATCTGAAGTAAGCTAGTATCAATAGAGTGGAATCTTCATGGTTTAAGTATCACTACTAGTATATACTGAATGCCTGAAAATCTACATTCTGTTGGCTGTACCCGCTTGCTCCTTGTCTTTCCAACTTTCCAAGATTCTGTCAATAAGGTCCTAAGTAGCTGATGATTTGGATGAGATCTACAAACAAAAAACACTTTTAACTTTCAGACAGAGGGATCATCTTACTGAACTGCTGAAAGTTTTGCCCTGATCACTGCACGTTGAAGTGAATTAAAGCCATAGGTTGAAGATTAAGTATACTTATTGTTCATCTTTCTCCAAGTGAAAAACATTCCTTACACATAGCATTTATAAAAAAACAACAAAAAAAAGAAGCAAGGAAGACATTACTTAAAGACCATGTTGATGGCGTAGGGGCAGAATCAAATGGAAATGTAATTTCTTTTGGCCTTATACTGAAGACAGACAAAAAAGGCTGAACATGAACACTGATTTTGTGCATAGCAGGCCTCTTTTTGTCTGGTGACCTTCCTGGGAAGTCTCCCTTCTCACTCCTCTTTTCCTCCAGCTCTCCTTCCTGGCACAGCACCCTGGATGAGGTCAGTGAGGTCTGAGTCACGTTGGGATTGTCAGAGGTCAGGAGATGTGTCGATAAGCACTGACTTGTTGGCAAATACATTCCTGAGGCAAAGGGAAAAGGAAAGGGCTCTATGAGTTCACTAGGCTCTTTTCAGGAAGCACGAGGCCATTGTAAGTTAGGAACTGCACTTTCCCTTCTTCCCTCTTGCCAGGAAAAACACTATATTGGGAGAACAGGGGCATAAGAAACTGCTGCTGTAAGGCTTTTCCGCGCTTGCTGGAGCTTGAAGTCACCATTGCTGTGGTTAGTCTCGCTGCTCATTTTTGGTCATAGCGCACATAACAGGGGTCTGATTTATCTTTCATTACTGTAGCACTGTGCAGTTGAGAAGAACTTGAGCACAAAACCTTTCTCCTGAGATTACTGAAAGGTCTTTTCCTCTTGAACTGAAGCAGAAATAACTGGTGGCAGCTTGTGATTTTCAACAGTACTCCCACTGTACGATAGCAGCCTTGCTTTTTACCAAAACAGTAATAATAGCAACAACTGTAACTTAGAAGACATAAGGTTAGGTTGGTCTGTGTTACATTTACATTGTTTTGTTTTACTTTAAAGTGGGTTTTGTGATATTTATGGAATTATGTGATTCATGAAGGAGGTTAGATGCAGACCGTTTCTTAAACAGGACGGAGCTGCCTCCCGTGAACACAGAAGTGCACATACCTACTGTGCATATTCAGTCTTAAACAGTTATCACCTAACAATCAGATTTTAATCTTCAATATTATAAAAAGTAGGTAAAAATAGAGCAACAAACATTTATCAACTCCTATAGAATCTAACCTAAGGTCAGTGTGGCTCTGCCTTTTTAAAAATTTTTCTTTCTGCTATTTTCTGTATCATGTTTTCAGAAATATTTTTTGTTCAGACCTAGCCAGAATGTCTTTACCTACGCCACCATCATTTCTCAGCTTTTGATTTTGTACATATGGCACCAAAGCAACTGCTCTAAACTATGATCTCAAGTACCATAAATATCTAAAGCGCCAAACAGAGATTAAATTGTTTTCTCAGTGGGAATGAGTCAAAACACATCCTAATACATTTATAAAAAGTTTTGATCATAGAGGCTGAATAAGAAAGAACTTTTCTTCCCAATTCTGCATTGACCAAAAAAAAAAAAAAAAAAAAACAATCTAAGGGCCTGGAATGCCTCCTTCTCTGAGAACTGTGGTATTGGAGTATTATTCCTAATCAATTGTGGTATTGGAATACTGGATTTGTATGGAGTTCCTCTTGCATGTGCTATGTGGGATCATATTGATCAGGGTCATACCTTCATGCATTAGGAAACCCTAAGTCTAAACACACTAACTTAGTTTTCTAAAGGTGTGTGTATGTGTGTGTGTGTGTGTGTGCATGCATATGTGTGAGTGTGTGTGTGTGATTAAGTTACCTCTAGGATCAGACCCATATGTGTATTTACACAAGCAGAAACAATTTCTCCTTCTTAAAAAATCACACAGCACATGGAAAAGCCAAGTCTAGTCCAAGTTTAGGCTCTTTTGCTACTTCTGTTTATAGAGATCTTCAACCTCACAGTAACATGGAATAATGCATTAGAAGCCTGTAGTACAATAATGTTTTGAGAAAATCATTGTTTTGAAGCTGTGACATTAAACTTATGCTCCTCATCAATACAGGCAGCTGGATGCATGGATATCTGTCTCGGAAAAGGGAATGTTAGGACCTAAAGAAGTTTGAATCCAAAGGTTGGATACACTAAGTTATAGGCAAGCCTTGACTTATATGTCTATTTGTAATTTCAAATTCGTAAGATTAGGGAGTAACAGAAAACTTTTTTTTCTAGCAATTCTTTTAAAGACTCATTAGCATAGAGCTAAAGCAGAATGTCAACTTTGTGGCTGTTTTTTAAAATATTTGACACAGGGTCTCACTATGCACCATGGACTCCTAGTGATCCTCCTATTTTTAGTCTCCAGGGCTGGGATTCCAGGCGTGTGCCACCACACGTGGTCAGCCTGGCTGGCTCAGCACAGCCAGGAGCAGCGCTGGCCCAGCATGTGTGCTGGGGATCAAACCCCAGACCCTAGGCTTGCCTAAGCAGGTACTTAGTCTGCTGAGCTATCTCACTAGCCCTACTAATTATTTTCAACTTTGATTTTCATTCTAATTTCAAGGTTTTTCTTCATAAATTTAGGTCACACAAATATTCATGTGAAATTCTTAAGTCAGAGCACAACTAGCTATTTTTCACATATGATTAGATACTTTTTCCACATTAAAATAGCAGAATAGGAAAAAAAAACCCTTTGAGGCAGAACATGCTTTGTATTTCTTTTTTCTTTCTTTTTAATTTTTTAAAGAAAAGTATTATCCAGGCAGAACTTCGTTGTCAGTGAAGAAGTTTGTTTTGATTGGCAATAGACACGTTTAGTCTGAGAGGCAGGGACACTGAGCTCAGAGGTAAGGCCTGAAGGTACATTGTCTCCAGAGTGGAAGAGAGCAAAGAAACTGGTGAAATCATAGGTTAAGCTGCATTTTAAAATTCATCTGATGTTTACTTATGCAAGCAGAATACTTTATTTATTTATTTATTTATTTTTTGTGTTTTTTGAGACAGGGTCTCACTGTGCAGTTCAGGCTGGCCTTAAGCTCACTTTGTAGCTCAGGCTGGTCTCGAACTCACAACAATCCTCCTGCCTCAGCCTCCCTAGTGCTGGGATTACAGGCCTGCACCACCACGCCCGGCTCTGAGAATACTTTAAAAGTGAGAAATGTGTACATGTTTTTCTATATATGTCTTTGTGTCTAGTGCTAGGCTTATAAGCAGTACTTGAGATCAAGGAGACAAGAGGGAATAATATCAAAGGTCTTTTGGAAACTGTAAGAGAGTTTGCCAAAGTGGGAAATGGAGTGGATCCGAACCACTCTAGCACCCCAGCTTTTTCTCTTTTTATGTTTTTCAGTCTTTTTCTCTACAGAGTTTGCACCACTCAATATGTATTTAATATTTCCTATGATACTTTTTGAGAAAAAGCATGTATTGCCATTAAATCCAGATTCTAATCTCTTAAGCCTCAGTTTACCTATCATTAAAATGGGGAAAAATAGAATTCATGGTAAGATTGAACAACATGATACCTGTGTTATACTTTATATAACTATGGCACTCATGTATTCAGTTTTTAAATTTCTTTGTAATGAAATAAGACATTTAGAAATAAGTCACATAATTAAGATTATTATTAGATCTGAGGACATTTTCTTGCAGAAGTAGATTCTAAATTGGGGAGAATGGGGACTAAATGAAGAGTAAAACCTTATGTGAATACTTAAATTTGTTCTCTGTCTCTCTCTGTCTTTCTCTATGTTGCTGTCTCTGTCTATCAGTGTCTCTGGGTTGTCTCTCTCTCTGTCCTCTTTCTGTCACAATAGCTGTCCTTGACTAAAGGAATAATAGAGCTGGGAATTCCCCATTTGGAAAATACTCTGAGTCAAGGAAAAAGAAGTGGTTTCCTGGGCAAAGGGCATGCTTATTGCATTAAATCAGAGTCTGGGAGGATTTAGCTGGCTAGAGTGAAACTAGTCATGATGTTCAGAGAGCTTTTGTATAAAAATAGGTTGATAAGTTGACTCAAACTGATGTTAAAATTGTTAAGGCTAAGATTATACAGAAACCCAGCTGGGCAAGATTGACTTGCTCTCTTCAGTGAGTAAGCAGTGTCATAAGGGTAGTTTAGATTGAGATATTTTCAGATTCCAAAACAATGGAAAGATTTGTGTTCCTCTCACCCAAGTTATTTAAATTAGAAACAACTATGTATTATAAAATATAAAATTCATTTGATGAGAAGTGAAATGACACTTTATGTCTTTGTCCTGGGTCAAATGATTGGGCTTCTCTTCCTCCTCCTTCTTCTTCCTCATCTTTCTTCTTGTACCAGGGATAGAACTGAGAACCTTGTGCTTCCCAGGCAAGCACTTATTCTTCTTTCACTGAGGTTTCTCCCCAGCCCCCAACTTCTCTCTTCCATACAATATTTGAAGAATAGGAGGTGTCTATCTTCCTTGTGTCCTCAACTGTTTATTTCTAAAATTATCTGTTACATAAGTCCCTTATGTTCAAATCCTGAACTCAGAGTCAGTTCCTAGAAGAATCAGGCATCAAGAAGTATGGCCACAGGTAAAGAACTAGAAGGTGCACTGTGTGTTAGATCAATAACCTGCAACAAGAGACACAGAAATCGTTTCTTTTTTAAAATGTATTTTCTAAAGAGAATAGAAACTAAAAAAATAGAAGTGATATACAGTTTTACTGAACAGAATAATAACAATTCAACAGGGGTTGTTATATTGAATAACGTTGTCTTCAAGTTAGTTGTTTAGAAGAAATCATTTGTGAGAATGAGTGCTGTGAGAATTCTTGGATATCACATATTACTTATACTGTTACCTATGGCAGACTAGGGTGAGGTATAATTGGAAATGGGGAAGCATGGGCTCATGCGGTAGCTCAGTGCTTTAAATATGTTAGATGAACACTAATCATAAAAACCCTGTAGTTGGATAACTACGGTTCATTTTTATAGAAGTCCTGAAGAAAGAAAATAACTAGCTGAGGTAAATGGAACTTGATCTTCAGATATGGTATGAAAGCCAGAAGTTGTACAGTTTTTCCAAACATGTTTTTAGCAGTCAGAAAACAGGTCATACTAAGAATAAAGATTTTTATTACAAATGGGAGAAGTTACAAAGTAAGGTGAATTCTAAGCTCTAGAAGCCTCTTCTGTATTTAAGAAGGGATCCCAATCAGGGAAGAGCCCTGAGACCTGATATGTGCACATTTTGGTGGTTGGGATAGTGTTTTAGGGCCGTGAATTGCTCCTTTTCTCTTATTAGAAAACCCCCTCACATTGCCTATAGGTCACTTACAAAGAACATATGGTAATTATTTTATAAGATGATATTTGTCCTTCAGAAAGTCATTCCTTGCCTCTTTTCGTTGCTTCTCTTCATTTAGATTAATAATAATAGTCATGTCTCAGCATCGTCTAAGTTAGGGAAGTACTGTTTAGCTGTGGAAGAAAAAGAATTACTCAGGGAAACACTGCTGAATCTAGATAATATGCATCAGCAGGAGTCAGGAGAATATACTGAGGGAAAGAATCTCAAAGATGCTAGGGCAGGAAGAACAGAATATAATGCTGAGTATGGGAGAGTTTATTGATACATGGGATCTTTCCCATAATTTAGGACTTATTATCCTGGTGCAGATGCCTGGAGTGGTTCTTATTCTTTTCTGAAATGGCTCAATGAAGTCTGAAAATAATGAGGATTTATAGCAAGTGAGGTAAATAGGAAGTATTTGACTTGATAAAATATTCAGGATAGTACAATATGCCTGGAGAGATGTGCATACAATATTAGAATGTATTTAACACACCGGATCAGAGACCAGCCAGCTGATAGTTCTCTGGGAGGGACAGTCATTTCTCTGTTCACTGAAGTGGGAAGTCATGAATCAGTAGTTAAAAGTTGAGCACTCATTATCAAGAAGCTCCACGGAGCTATCCTCCAGGGACCATGGTTGATTATAGGAAGCACTACTATGGAAATGAGCTTGCTAGTATTAATGAGTGATTGGATTCCAGATTGGCAGAGGCCAGTTGTTTGCACTTAATTATCAGAGGCCTGGAAGAAATAAATGCTGTGATGGGTCACAGACTTCCAGCCTACCCATAACAAGGCCAGGAAACAATGACATACAAGAACTTTGAAGTCAGACTTGATTTGAAATTTCTGAAATCATAGCAACTGAATTAAAGAAACAAAGGCATCAAACTGTAGAAGAAATCACATCAGCAATATTCTCTCAGGTCAAAAAGAAATGATTAAAAACCATGAATTAATTGCTCAACACAGCTAAAGAAGACATATAAAAATAGTAAAGGAGAGTAGAACAACAATGGAAACATAGAATGAACATTATAGGAAAGAATTAGAACACATGAAACATTAAACAGTTATGTAGGAAATTAACAATTCCAAAGAAAGAGGCAAAACTGCTTGAAAAAAACCAGATAGATTTTAACAACTTGAAGACAATAATGCAGCTAAAGAAGAAAGAGAAAGATCTCTTACCACTAATAAGGAACTCAGAAACAATAATTTAGCAGCTACAAGATGATGCAAAGAAAAACAATATAAAACTAATGAGTGTCAACAAAACGGGAGGAGACAGCACAAATGACATAAAAATATTATTTGCAGAGGTAGTAGCAGAAAATTTCCCAAGAATGGAGAAAGAATATTACATATACCTAAAGGAGGTATATAGAACTCCAATTACCCATAATAAAAATAAATATACACACAGACACATAATAAACAGGATTTCAGAAAGTTAACAAAAGAATAGAATATTAAAACGCTGTTAGAGAGAAGAATAAGATTATCTATAATGGAAAGCTCATCAGAATTATGGCAGATTTCTCAATATAGACCATAAAATAAAAAAGAGTTTGGAGTAAAGTATTTCAGGTCCTGAAAGAAAACAACTTTCACTGAGATTGATGTACTCTGCAAAATTATCTATCAAATTTGCTGGTGAGAGTCCAACAACAATAGCTCAGTGGACTAAGCACCTGCTTAGCCAAGCACCGGGACTAGGGTTCAATCCCCTGCACCTAGTGTTATGCCAGCCCTGCCCCCAAGCATGCTGAGCCAGCTACTAAGATCAGGCATGGTGACACACACCTGTAATCCCAGTACTGGGAAGGATTAAAAAAAAGGAGGATCACTGTGAGTCTGAGCTGCATAGTGAGACCATGTACCAAATACACAAAAAAGGCCATAAAATTTAATGGTGAGATAAGGCACTTCCATGACAAACAACAACTGAAGAAATTCATGACCACCACAACAACACTGAAAGAAGACTGACAGATATCTTAGAAAGAGGACAGAAGCAACCTCAGCTTCAAGAACAACAACAACAAAGGGGAACCAAGAGGAGAGCAGTTAAACAGAGGGCAAAAGTAGGGAACCTTCAGTGGGAAAATAACATGACAAAGATGTGTGAAACATGCATTATAACCACCAATCTAAATAGCCCCCATTCACCCATCAAAGGAAGCAGAGTGAATCAAGCAACGAAATCCAAAAATATGCTGTATAAGAAACATTTAACTCAAAAGGAAATTAGTAGGCTGAAAGTAAAAGGATGGGAAACAATACTGCATAAAACAGGAACCCAGGACAAAACAGGAGTAGCTGTTCTGGTTGCTGACAGTATCAATTTCAAATGAAGAATGATTAAAAGAGATAAAGAAGGTGACTACAAACTTGTTAGAGGAAAACTTCAAAGAGGAAGAGATAACAGTCATAAGTGTAGATGCTCCCAAGGTAGGAGCACCCCATTACATATAACAAATTTTAACAGACATAAGAAAAACGAAAGAACAATAACACAATTGTAATGGGAAACTTTAACACACCGTTGGCACAAAAAGATAGATCGATTAGGCAAAAAGTCAGCAAAGAAAAACATAATGAAACCAAACATGAGAAGAAATGGACTTAGTAGAACTTTACAGAGCATTCTATCCAGGATCAACAGAATGCACATTCTTTTCGGGGGCATGTGGGACATTCTCCAAAATAGACCATATAAGTAGCACATGAAGCATGTTTAAACAAATTCAAATGAATTGATATTATCCCATTCATATTTCTCTCTCTCTCTCTCTCTCTCTCTCTCTCTCTCTCTCTCTCTCTCTCTGTATTTAGTACAGAGTCTACAGTGTCTATAGAGTCTCACTACATAGATCAGACTCATAGTGATTCTCCTGTTTTTAGGCTCCTGGAGCGTGCCACCATACCCAGTCTCAATCACTGTCTCAGTGCACCCTGGGGGCTGTGCTGACACAGCATGCTGGGGATCAAATCCCAGCTGTTGCGCTTTGCCTAAGCAGGTGCTGTAGACTGCTAAGCTATGTGGCTGGCCTCCCATGCATATTTTCTAACAATAGTGGAATGAATCTGGAAATTAGTCACAAAAGGAAGCACAAAAACACCATAAATGCATGGGAATTAAAAATCAACATCAGGAACAACCAGTGAGTCAAGGATGAAACTGAATAAGAAATTAAACAATATTTGCAATCAAATGAAAATACAGATAAAACTTACCACAATGAAAGCTGTCTTAAGAGAGAAATTTATACCAGTAAAGTCACACTCAAGGAAAACAAAACAAGCCCAAATAGACAGTACTATGCTACATCTCAAGCTACTAAAAAAAAAAGAAGAGCAAGTCAAGCCCTAAGCCCAAAGAGGGCATGAAATTAAAAAGATCATAGCAGAAATTAATGCAGTGGAGATGATGAAGACAGTATAAATAACGCATTGAAAGTTGGTTCTTTGAAAGAAGAAATAACACTAAATCACTAAAAGGAAAGAAAAACTCAAATTCATACAAAGGTTGAAATCATTACAGATTCTATAGAAATTGAGAAGATCATTAATACCTATTTTCAAAATCTTTACTTTCATAGGATGGAAAACATAGAAGTAGACAGATTCCTGGACACATATGAATTGCCAAAGCTGAATCATAATGATTTAGTGTCAACTCTTCTCAAATTCTTCGATGAAATTGAAAGTGAAACAATTCTTCCAAGCCTATTACTGTGTTCAAGCATTAATCTAATATCAAAACCAGAGAAAGTTCAAATCAAAAAAGTGAAAGACTACAGATCAATCTCCATAATGAACATAGATGTAAAAATCCTGAATAAAATACTAGGAAGCAGAAATCAGCAAAACATAATTAAAATTGTAGGCCATGACTAAGTGGGATTCATCCCAGGAATGCAGGTAAGGTTCAATTTACAGAAATCCATAACTGAAATGTACCACATCAACAGAGCCAAAGACAAAATTCACATGATCACGTAAATAGATGCAGAAAAAGCTTTTGAAACAATTCAACACTCATTCATGAAAAAAACCCTGGAGAAAATGAAATAGATGGTCTTTGCCTCAGCCCGATAAAAGCTATCTATGACAAACCAACAGCCACCATCATGCGAAACAGACAAAACCTTGTAGTCTTCACTTCAAAATCAGGAACAAGACAAGGATGTCCAATGTCCTGATTCCTATTCAATTTAGTTCTGGAAACACTAGCCAGAGCAATTAGAAAAAAGAAAGAAACAAAAGGAATAATGATTAGAAAGGAAGAAGTAAAATTATAATTATAATTATTTGCAGATCATCTGCTACTATATATAGAAGACTCCTAAAACTCCCTCAGGAGAATTTTAGTTTTAAAAAACAAGTCAGCAGTGTAGCAACATACAAATTCAACATTCAAAAATTAGTAGCAGTTTATATATAAAGAATAAAAACACCAAGATAGAAATTGGGGAAACCCCATGTTTCACAATAACATCCCCCCCAAAAAAAAGAAAAAAAAATATTTAGTAATAAATCTCTCAAAGGAAGTAAAAGTTTTAAACAGTGAAACTTACAGTACTCTTTAAAAAAGAGAGAGAGAGAGAGATTGAACAGGATTTTAGAAAATGCATAGATAATACTTGCCCCTGCAATATTGTGAAAATGGCCATAACTCCCAAAGTTGTTAAACAGATTCAATGCAATCCAATTAAAAGACCACTAGCATACATCACAGATCTAGTGAAAACATTTCTAAATTTGATCTGGAGCCAGAAGAGAACCAAAATCTCAAAAGCAATCCCGTGCAACAAAGGAAAGGCAGGAGGCATCACAATCCCTTACCTGAAATTATACTACCAAGCTATTGTGATAAAATCAGCTTAGTACTGGAAAAATACCTGAGGATCAATGAAGCAGATTAGAAGGTACAAACACAACTAAAAACATACTCAGCTACCTTCTCTTTGATGATCGGGTCCAACATGCTTATGAATGGTGCAGGAAAAACTGGCTTTCCCCACACTGCAAGCTAAAATTAGACTCTTATCTATTACCATTCACTGCACTATAATCAAAGTGGATCAAAGTTTTAAACAGCAAAACTGAAACACTAAATCTTCTGGAGGAGAACATATGTAGAAATCTTTAAAACATAGGGGTAGGCACAGAGTTCATGATCAAAAACCAAACTTCACTGGAAATTCTTCAAACAATCAACAAATAAAATCCCATACTTTTGAAAACTTTTTGCACATCAAAAGAAATCACCAACAGTGTAAAGTGAAAACCTATAAACTGGGAAAAAATTATATTGTCAACTGTCCCTCTGGCAAAGGACTTCTACCTAGAGCATATGAAGAACTAAAAATAATCTGCCCCCCAATAGTCAAAGACCCAATCAAAAAATGGACATCTGTGATGAATAAATACCTCACAAAGGAAGAAATACAAACTACAAAGAAATATTTTAAAAATGTTCAACAACATTGTTCACTCGAAAAATAGAAATGAAAACAACACTGAAATTTCATCTCAGAAAGAATAACTGTCCTCAAGGATTCAACATAAAGAGGGTGAGAAAGATAGCTCAGTGCACTGAGCATCTGTCTAGGCAAGCACATGGGTGGGGCTCAATCCCTGTTACCGCAGCGCTAGTGCAGCCCCCGGGAGCTCTGAGCTGGCAGTGGAGACATGGCATAGTGGCACATTCCTGTAACCCTAGCTCTGGGGAGGCAGAAAACAGAAGGATCACTCTGAGTCTGAGTGGCATAGTGAGACTTTGTACTAAATACATAAATTGAAAAAAAAAAAGAAGAACTCAACCTCTAACAAATATTGGAGAGCCAGTGGGGAAAAGAGAAACCTTATCCCCTTTTGGTGGGGGTGTAGACTGGTACAACAACTATGGAAATTGGTGTGGAGAATTCTCAAAAAAATAGGATTGGAGGTTCCATTCAAAGCTATTCCCCACCTGGATATTTTTCCAAATGAACTGAAATCATTTGTTTATAGGAGGGCAATTTGTAATAACTAAATCTTGGAAACAACAAATATACCCATCAACTGAGGACTGGATAAATAGATGTAGTTTTACACAATGGAGTATTATACAGCTATCTAAAAGGATAAATTTGATGCTCTTATCAGTCAATAGATGCAACTGGACACCATACCCATACTGTTCAGTGAAATAATTGGACCCACATATTTAAACACTGTGTTTTTTTTATGTATTTGGTACAGAGTCTACAGGGTCTCTCTATGTAGATCAAATTCATAATGATTCTCCTGTTTTCAGCCTCCCAACCACTAGGATTACAGGAGTACATCACCACACCCAGTGTCAGTCGCTGTCTCAATGCGCCCTAGTGGTAGGGCTGGCATGGCATGCTGGGGATTGAACCCGGCCTCTGTGCTCTGCCTAAGCAGGTGCTGTAGTCTGCTGAGCTCTCTGGCTGGCCCACAAGCATCATATTGATCTGCTAGTGTAAGCACCTGGAAGAGTAAATAAAATCTGAAAGATGCAATAGATCCTGGCACAGGGAAAGAATCTGTTCCAAGGGAAGTAAGTGCTGAGATGAGGAGAAGGATAGGGTGGGACAAAGATATATCTATGGTAAGTATTCAGGATAGCTTAGATAATTTTACTGTTGATTTCTGCTCATCTATGGAAAAGAGAAATTAATTTCTCATCTCTTAATTTCTTATATCTTCCCCCCATTTTACATGCATATATTTGCTAAGCTAAAAGAAAACTAAGTTAAAGATAACAGTGTGCATTGCACCAAATACTACCCAACTCATATTATTTTGTTTCATGAAGTTCTGTATATTTTCTAAATGTTTTATTGTCATCATTTTATATTCTCTTGAAAAATAAAATAATTTTTAGAAAGGTGTTGCTTAGTTGCTATAATAAGACAAAGTAAACTACAAGTTAGCCCAAAAATGTTGGCTGTTGCAATGGGGGAAATATATGTCTATAGATTTAGGATCTAGACCACCCAGTTTTCAGACTCAAATATCTTTTATTGAAGCAAATGCTGAATGTTTTTGAAGAAATACTCTTAAAATGTCAGAATGAGATGTCAGTAATAATACTACATTCTTTCCTTATTGGAATGTGTGTTACGATGGGAAAGGAGAGATTAGAATAAGAGAAGGCAGAATGTACAAGACTGGACTCAGTTCTGACAGCAATTGGCAATTCAGTTTCCCCAAATTACATCAAGTTTTAGTAATCCAGTAGAGTAACTTATATAACACACTGATGGCTGTTTTTCTGATATATAGTGGATTACCAGAAAAGACACAGATTAAAAATCAGCCAAGGAAATGGTCTATGAGGTTTCCAAATAGAGATTCTCAGTAGCCTTTGGTTGTGGATTATGGGCTGTGTTAATTCCCCCTGGCAAAGAAATATAAAAATATGCAAAAGTTATTACCAGCACTGAAGCTTACTTGAGTTTTGTTATGTGGAGTTTCATTAGGTTTCCACAGGCAGGTACTCATATGGCTAACCTCAGTCTTTGGCCATTTTGTAGCTGGGTTGACATTATGTACCTGAAAGTCTCCATCATAAATCACATTGTTACAGAGTCTCACATGGTTAAATATCCTTAGCGAAGATATATATTATATATTTTCTATTATCAGGCGTAAGATTTCCAGAGTTTAGAGATTACTTTCCAAAATTCAAAAGGAAATGCAGATCTTTCTTTGGGCAAATGAATCACTTTACTAGATGATATACAAATATTTAACGGACTATTGGATGTATAGTTGAGCTGACACTGGTACTTAAGTCTTCACATCATGAGACTCAGAACCCTTACTTCTATGACTCTTGTTAGAGTGGAGGAAAGGTAACAGAATCTTGATCCAAGTTTATCAAATAGTAAATCAATATAATTCAAAAACTAATAAAGTGATTATGTGCCCAGTCTCTGAGTATGTGATCAAGGTGGGTCTACTAATCAGCTGGTTAGAACACTCATTTTAGTTCCCTTGTCTGAACTTGAAGAGTCCAGAATGACAAATATTTTGATATTCTAATAAGGCATATGCATGCTACATGGTAGAAAACAAGTGTTAAAAATACTCAAAACTTCCAATATCAACAAAATTCTTAAGACATCCATTAGTCTGGGACATGGTGGTAGACATTTTTAAAGAAAATCATGGTGCATTGTACCTCTTAATACTAAAAAATGGGCCAAGTTGTAGTATAGTACAATTGAAAATTCTACCCATATATTATTACTGGGTGCCTTGGAAGTCAGCTAGTTTTGAGTAGAACTCAGAAAGAGAACTTGGAAGCAAGTTCTGAGTGTGGTGTAGGCGGTCTCTCTGGTTGGTTTATATGATCCATTGGATCTAGTGGTGCTGGAGTAGGGACTAGATAAACATATATAAGCTCTCTGGTGTATTTTAACTGGAAAGTTGAAATGCAAATTCCTAACATTTTTTGAGCAAAGCCATGATGATTCTAGCAGAAAATTATCAATTTTAAATAGTAACTTGGGAGTCATGTAAGCTGCAAAATCAGTTAAAGGGGTTGTAGGCAGGACTAGGCCTCAGTGCCTAAAGCAAACAAGCTACTTCTGTCCTGAGATAAGCATCCTGCCTGGTTCATGTCTACTACTTACTAGGCAAGCTTGTGTCACATGCTACTAACTTTGCAGAAGTATAAATAAATAGGTTTTGTTGTGGTGGCATGTGAGTCTTGCCTACCGGGCAGACTGGTGACCACCTAGCCCACCTTTTGTTTTCTTTTCTATCTCATTCCTGCTAGCACATCTCCCTGAGTAGAACCAATCTGACTGAGACCAATGGCTCCCTACAGTAACTAAGAATCTGACACGTAAAGTTATTATATAGGTGGAGTTACACATGATGAATCGTAAGACTGGGCGAGCCCAAGGATGTCTACAGGGCATAAATTTTACCATCAGGTGGCTCACACATTTCATGTTATCTACTCTTGGTGCACTAACACCTTTCCCTCAGCTGTCAAAGGAAGAAAAGTCATCCACCTGATTTGTGCTTATCTTGCTTTGGCATGATTATGCAAACTGCAAATGGACTGTTGACACCTATAATCCCATTAAAGAGTACCTCTGAAATGCAATGATGAGTAAGAACCCTCTCCGAGGTGACCTTTTGGAGGAGCATATGTGGTCATTAACTTTTTGAGGGAAGAGAAATAGTTAATAGCTAGAATAGAAATAGTTAACAAGAGAAATTTACTCCTGGACAGTTGACAATAGTTTGACTTATTCAAGCAAGCAAATCAGCAGACTGAAAAGCAGAAGAGTCTATGTTACAGACATAAGAAAGGGTATATGAAAGTGTGTTGGATCCAAACTGCGTTGTATCTCTATTGTGTTTTATATCAGTGCTCATTAGCATAGAATGACTTAGCTATTAGAGTTCAGCCAGATTCTGTCTTCAGCTACTCCACTGTTTGTTCAATGGATTTATTAATGGAATAGTCAACAACAGGGGTTGTGCATGAGCCCAGTAGCATTGCATGTCCTGTCACTAGTTAATCTAGCTACCACAGATGCTCAGGACCTGACTTTTCAGCAATCAGTTCTGTGCTCTCAATATTGCCAGTATATGCTACTATCCCTATAACTGCCCTCCGCTTAATTAGACATTCCATTAGCTCATTGGGTTAGCCTTTCAACCATGCATATAAAGTGTATGTGATGTACATCTGGGAGGTTGGATTGAGTCATTATTGCTGATCCTTTTCATAGGGCTTAAAAATGAGTTGTCTTAAACAATAGCTACCATTATGGGTGATTGGTATACTATATAATATTTATATAAGATGAAATGCTAAAAAATAGAGTTAATTGCCTAAGTTCAAGGAGTTAACTAAGTACTTCAGTTAACTTCTGTTTATTCTGTTTCTCTAGTTTTTGCTGGGGCAAAGAAAGTAAGGTCAAAGTTCTAGATCTTAACACAAGTTTATCTCTCTTACTATGGATTAGAGGATATTTTTAAAAATTCTAATTTATGTTAATATTTTTTATAAATGGAATAACCTTTCATCAGCATTCCAGGAATGGGAACTATCTCAGCTTCAATGTTAATGTGATTGTAATTACCAAGTATGGTATCTTTTGAAGATCTCATAGCATCTTCAGAGATTGTTATCATCACGACTTTTAGGTTTAAGTTTGTTTCAATTTAGAGAGGGAAATTTTTCTTCTTTTTCTGCCCATCTGAGGTCTGTCGGCTGTGGCTTTGCTAACTAGATTGACAAAACAAAGATAAAGAAAAGAGTTTATTAATATGTGCATTGAGTACCCAGTGATGAGTATCTCAAAGGACTGATTAGAATTTGGTCAAGGAAGTTCGTAGATTCAAGATAAGACAAAGGCAAAAAGGCTGTGACTGTCAAATCTTGGGTCTATAAAAATAAGGAAGGGTGGGTGGAAACTAATAGAGGATAAGAACTAATTAATTGATAAGATTTGTTATCAGATTCCTCTTGTGCCTTTTCTGGGCTGAGAGTGTATAGTTATTTTTTAATTAACTTTTGTCTTTCCTGGAGCAGAGTAAAGGAAGGTGCTTTTAATATTTATGCCCACTTTCAGGCCAGTATGGGAGATATAGAGCTTTTCTTACATTTTTTAAAAAATTGCCTTCATTTCAAGATATTCTTATGCCAAAGTAGTACATTTTGGGGGTGACATTCTCAGTTCTTAAGCTGTAAATATGTTGATTAGAATTTTTATGGGTAGAGGTCTCAGTAGGAGTATCTTAGTTAAAGAATTTACCTGGTATATATGTAGGTGCTCAATAAAGTGTTACTAGCACACATTGAATGGACTGCAAATTAACAATCTTGGTGTCAGTTGCCTAGTCTGATTACAATGACACCTTGAGTATTTTAAAAGAATTCTCTTACAAGAAAATAATTTTTATTATATGTTATAATAGGTATAAATAACACAAATAAAAAGTACATTTTTATTGAATCAGAATTTGTTACCATTAATTTAAAATTTTTTTATGGATTTATTTATTTGGTACAGAGTCTCACTACGCAGTTCAGCTCAAACATGTTGGGATCCTCCTATCTCAGCCTCCCCAGTGCAGGGATTACACAGGTGCACCACCATCCCTGGTTCTGGGGTTGATATGCCATGAGGTTCCAGAGATAGAGCCCAGGTCCTTGCTCTTGCTAGCCAGGCACTTAAACTGTAGAGCTATCTCCCCAGCTCTGCCATCATTCATTTATTAAAAAATAGTTAAAGGACTTTGAAAAAGTAAAGTGGTGTAGGTGACTTCTATGTCACTTTCTGATTAAAAAATTATTGCTGTACAGTTTGCATCTCAATATAATATACATTTCACATCGTTATTATTTGTCTAGAACTCTTAGCAAGAAGGAAGAGTATTTTGTGGTCTCAATATTTAGACATTAAATTTATTATTGTTGAATGAATGAATAATTTCCACTTTGTTTTAATTCTAAGACCTTTTTTACCTTATGTGAGTGTTATCTGGGATGACAGCAGATGTTGCTGGATATTTCTTCATACTAAACTTATAATGTCAGTTAATTACTATTAACTTTTACCAACTGTAGTTGATTGTTAGATCCATGTCTTTCATGTCCTTAGAAATATGTTTTCTTTCTCTTTCCTTTTTTCCCTGAGTGAACTTTTGCTCTCTTTATATACTCCTCCAGATTTTTCTGAAATCTCTTTTATTCCCCTTAATTAAAACATTATGATGAGGCATAATGGTCTAATATATGTGTATATATAACTCTGGCCTGGTCTGCAGATAAGGTTTCAGTTTCATCTCACTTACTTTGAATTTCTTATGTTTAAAATTAAAATTAAAACTCAATATATCTCATATATAACAAAGAAGAAAAGTAATCTAACTTAATGGTCTCAAAATACCCACATCAAAATGCTAGTGGTTAAAGCTTATTAAATTTTAAAGATCTAACAAGCTTAAACATTTCCCCCGCTCCTCAGACTGTATCACTCACTGTGTTCTATGAAGAAAGTCAATGACAAACAGAATCGACTCTAAATTCAGAAGCCAAAGTTTTTGTTTAGTTTTTAACCAGCAGTGGTATTCTATAATGCATGGACAGAGCCTCAATAGTTTGTTATTACTTCAGTTGCTGAGGGTGATGATTACCAACACTGAAAGAATTTTCTGGAAGGTTTTCGACCTGATGTTCACGAAATCTAGGATTGAGAAAGCAACTTTCAAGGAAACGCAGAATTTGCTGGTGGAGCCAGTTCCTGGGATTAAAGCTAAACCAGGTGAGAGCAAGGGCTATTATTTTCATGTGGTTATTGCTGGCCCTCAGGTTTCCCCTTTGAAGGAGGGACTTTTAAAATTCATTTTAATGAGAAAAAAAGGATAAAATAGCAATGAAATAGTTTCATAACAAATTAGTAGGATAGTTACAATAATTAATACATTGCATATTGTTGTTTTCATAGTAGTTATTCAGAGGACAAAATGCAGACATGAATATATTTGTCTAAACAATGTTAGTACAAACCTTTCTTCTCAAATAACTAAGATAATGTATCTGTATATCTATCCTATCTTGTGTATACATAGCCCAGCCATCTTCTCAGATCCTCAGTTTTCTATTTTAATGCTATTTTGTCATCTTTAAAAATAAAAATTAAAAGGAAATAAATAAAATTTCTTTTAAAAAAGCAGCTTTATAATCTAAGAGAATGGGAAGAGCAGCAATAAATGCCAACAAAGTTAAATTAAAAAAAAACATGCAAAAGAAATAAATGACTGTTGTGATACGGTTGTCTGAGTGCAGGATCAAATCTCAACTACCTGTGGTGTTGGGAGTTGACAGTACCAAAATAATTGTCTACTTTTGTTCCAGAAGCCTCAGTGTAATGAAGAGTTTCATTATCTTCTTCTATAAGAAGTACTAACAAGCATCTGAATGAACTTGTGTTCACATAGATTTTATTTCTTCTGTTCAGCTTTGGGTGGAGTTGCTTAGGAGCAACATGTTGTCCAAAAGACCATGAACCAGAGAGAAAATGAGGGGAAATCAGTGGCTGGTAGAGTCCAAAAGGGATAACCCACCTCAGAATAACAGAGCCCACTAAGAAGAAAAAATTTTCCCTGTAATTCTTTGATTGTTCACAAAATATGCGCTCTACCCAGAATATTTTTTTATTATAGAAACATATATTCTATGCATCCCATTGGGTTAAAAACTAGAAATACATGTTGTATAGCATTGTACTTAATTGGAATAGCAGCTTACATCTAGGAGTGAGCTGCATTTGGGCTCTGCACCTTCCCGTGTTAACAGCCCACATCATGGCTGGTTTGGTTTGGTTTTGATACCCCAACATGACCGCAGTGAGAGTAAGTGATGCAATTTACTATGAAGGGATTCCCCGGTGGGAACCAACTGGCGCCTGCAAGCCTTTCCTGTGCATGTAAAGCAGCAGTTAAATGTTGTTTTTGCCTCAAAACAGACCAAAATTCCAAAATACCACAGAGAAAGAAAGAGTTGTTTTGGATTTAAGCATGAGGGTTGTACCACATAATCTATGTACATTAAAATAAACATTTTCTCATTTGAGCAACTGCTCCATAATTAAATGTAAATGTCCCATTCCCATATGAAGTCTTTATGCCTGAACACACACTAACAGTGTCCCCATGAAACTCTCTGACTACCATTCTTTCGTCTTTGTTCTAAACTGGATGACAAACTAGAAAAATGATCCTGAAGCAGTTGTATAATTACCTCAGGTCTTTGGCCTATAGCCTGATGGAGGCTAAACCATGTCTAAATGAACTCAGACCTCAAGTAACTGAGAGACTTACACGTTTCTGACATGAAAGAGTGAAGTTTGAACACTGAAACTTCTTCATTGTCATTCTATATATAATCAATATACTGGGGACTTGAGAGAAATACAGAAAGCTTGAATAAAATGCTGGATTTTTAGCTTTATAAGCCAATACATGTGTGTACATACCATACAAACTTCTATTTATTCTCACTGAAGACCAACATTTTGTTAGAAAAAGAACCATGAGAAAGATATTCTGGTTATGAAAGACATATTTTTGTGAAATTTTAATAGGATACAAATTATTTTCTAAGAAGATGGCTATTAATCTGTTTCCAGTCCTTTGACTCTTATTTGAAAATATGATAATTTCTTATGTAATTAGAATACTAAAGGGTGAATATATATGAGACTAAATTAAAGATGGAAGAAACAAACTTTTCTTCAAATGCCTCCCATTGGGAAAGGAAAAATATATGGCCATATTTTTCTGAGGTTTTTTTCTACATTTTTTCACTTTATTTTTATTTTATTAAAATACAAATGTCAATCAGACAGTTTTAAGACACCTTAACCATACACATTCGATGAATTAATACATTGCAAACTATTTTCATAATGTTTTGGTATTGTACAAGGTGCATACATGTATTATATTTACAGATATTATTTTAGCAGATATCTCTTATCAGTGAGTTAAGAGTATAGTTGCTTACTTATCTTATTTTTTTATACCTGAATTATATAAAAAATTCAATAATTATTTACCTAGTGGATGACCATAGTACTAAAAGCTGACATAATATCCTGCCCAACCACCATTAGTGCAGATCTTGCCTCTCATAGAATTATGTAGAAGCACAGCGTTATCTATCCCAACTGTACTGTCTATACACACACATCATGATTTTTTCTTTCTACAACCCTTCCTTTGTCTACACCTGTCAAAAGTGGGCACTCCATTGACATTCAACTAACTTAGGTGCTTGAACTCGACACCACAGTCCAAC
>PVKA01012858.1:0-56631 GCA_004027165.1 Ctenomys sociabilis
CAAAGATGAACATTTTTATGACATACTACAAATTATTCCACAAATTATCCTCTAGAATTAGCTCTCCTTTATATCTTTGACTTAGAATTGCTCTGAAAAATCCTTGATCATGCAATAAGATAATTAATTGTTAGATCCTTTAACTTCTATGGAGTAAACTTGCTTTAAAATAGGGCAAGCATAAGGGCCATTTGAGAATATTTTTGATTGTTTTTAAGTTTGAAACTACTGGCACTTAGTAGATTAATTCAAGAATGGTAGGTACCTCATAATGTTCAGAAAACTGGAAATTGTTCTGAAAGCCGATAGAAGCTACCCTTGAGGACTGTCTTAGACTATGATTCACTGACATATTTTTAAATATCCTCTTTTGAAGCATACCTAACACATGATAGGTGGTTGTACATGTTTTTCATACTGTATTTGCACATGCCTGTTATTAGATTGGAATACAATTAGTCACAGCTGTCTTAGTAGCAGATAACATAGGTCTGAGTTGAATATGGGCACTGGATTTGTTCAGAAAGTGTTGCAAGTAAACCAACTGCATTTTTTTTCCGGCCTCAGGTTTATTGGTACAAAGAACACAGAAGGACACCAGTCCCCAACAAGTGGCACCTCAAGGGTCACACCAGTCCTGTTTTTATATCAGCAGATAAGAAGCTTTTATTGCAGAGCCTTCATGGGAGCCTAGGCTGGAGCAGAAGCTGGAGCCTGGGCTTTGACTGGAGCCTGGGCCTTTGACTGGCAAGGCCTGTGGCAATGCAGGCATAGATATACTTCTGAAGCTTGGGGTGGGCAATATAGGCAAGCTGAGTGAGCCTATGGGGTGATCACCCTTTGGGGTGATCTTGGGCTTGACCTCCTTGGGCTTGACAAGGGCCTTGATAGCCTAGGCACCTGCACTCATGGCCTTGTTTGCTTGCATCTTCTTGAAGCTCTTCTTGTTTTGCTTCTTGGAAAAATGCATGTTTCTAAGCAACTTGGGATCCAGCCCCTTCAGAGATTCGTATCTTTGTGACCGAGGTTTCTTGATGCCATTTCTGTGCCACTTATGGGATTGGTTGTGCATGGTGAGGTTCTTGGACTTGGCCATAACTGCATTGTAACCACAACTGCCAAACACCTGGCCACTGGAAGAAGAAAAGAAAACCTAACTGTAAGAGAGAAAGAAAGAAAGAAAGAAAGAAAGAAAGAAAGAAAGAAAGAAAGAAAGAAAGAAAGAAAGAAAGAAAGAGAGAAAGAAGATGTTCTTGTTAATGGAGAGTTTTAGCAATCTTAGCGCACAAAAATTTTCTTTTGGGGCACATCCACTTGTCATTCTCATCATTGTTTACACTCTCACTGTATATTTTCAAGTAGAGATTACAACCTCAGGACTGTTGCTGTGACTGCCTGGGCCTAATACTACTCTGCATGCTCCTGGTGCTGTTTGTTCCAATGCAAATGTAGACGGCAGGAAGTAACCAAGTCTGTTTTTATCCAAGAGTGCATTGTTCCTGGAAATGTGATTATATTGTGCATTTGCAATTGCTTTTGATCATGCAACAAATTGGTACAAGCTAGAGGATTTGATCTTTTTATTTTCTTTTTGCCTGCAGATGGCAGTGATTATTAACTTGTCATTCTACATTCAAGGTGTTGATTTTACCAGCTCAGAAGTACTCTAGGAATGGCAAGGTTTTTATGTTCTAATAAAAATAACCAAGACTCACATCCTCCTTTGGAGGAAGAGCTATATTTACATACTTAACCTGATGTTATTTAAACTATTAAGTAGCCAGACATGGAAAAGCAAAAGCTTATTAAATTAACATTTTCACCTGATTATGCAAAGTACTGAACAATGACAAAAGAGTTTAAGAACAGGATTTGATACCTATGCCTAAAGTTGAGCAGTATTCCTTAGTATATTAGGTCCCAAAGTGTACTTAAGATATTATAAACTTTGTGCTTTTAAAGTTTAGTTTCAGAATAGGATGTAGCATTAATGTTGATTTTTCTTTGAGGACTCTAGTGAGATACATCCTGAAATGCTGGCAACCAGCAGTGGCACTCAAATGAAAGGAGTCATCAGAGACGTCATGGAAATGAAATTACAAATACTGCCTTCTTTTATGTAGGATCTTGGACAATGCACACATTGTAATAGCATGAAGAAGGTGTGCTGGAGCCAGAGAAGTCTGGGAAGAATCCACTAAGACTGTCAAAGGAAATGGGATTACATTTGGGTGAGCTCACGAGTATTCCTAAAAACAAGAAAAGGAGAGTGGGTGTGTGGTCAGGATCACTTCTGTCATGGTCACTAGGCATTGTTTGACTTTTAGAGGACCCATATAGAGTATATAAAGACAGTGACTGCTTTCAGACATACTTGTTCATGGAGACTACATAGACAGAGTGTATACAGAATATTAAAATGTAAACATGTTCAAAGTGATGGCCCTAGAGTGTGTTTCCTAATAAGTTTCAAAAAGGAGTTAATTTAGGACATATATCTTTGTCTCGTGACACTGAAATAACCGAGTGAAGAGAGGTCTCTAGTTTTGTTTTTAGAATCTACTCTGGGTTATAAAGACAAGTCACCTGAGCTGGAGGACTCCAAGGCAAACTTCAGTTCAGTGTGGATATTTCTTTTGTCATCACAATTAAAAATCTATTTGGAAAGGTAAATCAAGAGCACTGCATAACAATGAATTTCGATAGTTCACAGATGTATTGGATAGTCCTATTGGAAGAGTTCAAAGGAGAGTAAACAACATCTTATAAGCAATAAAGGAGGAAATTCATGCATTAGACACGGCCAAATTGAAATATGATACTATGACTTACTTTTTTTTGTATTTTAGGAAAGGGTCTACAGAGTGTTCAGGGTCTCACATACTGGATTAAACTCAGTGATCCACCTGTTTTCAGCCTTCCAAGAGCTGGGATTACATGTGTGCACCACCACATGCAGTCTTAATTGCTGTTTTAGTGTGACCCTGGGGCAGGGCTATCATGGCAGGCCAGGGGATAGATCCCAGACCCCTGAGTCTGTCTAAGCAGGCTCTTTAATCCATTGAGCTATTTGGCTGGCCTAATGACTTACTTTTTGAAAAGGATGTTAACAGAGGAAAATGGGGACCAAGCCTATGAGCTAAATGAACATGAATATACACTATTTTGATCTATCAATAAATCAAACTGTTTTGGAACAGCTGGTTCTCTTCATATCCTTTATTTTCTTCCTACTACATTGCTTCTTATCAGTTATTTGGTATATATTTACCAAGCTCCTATTAGGAACTGGTACTAAAGTCAATAGCAGCCTCTTATAACATATTTATTTGATGAACAGATCATGATGCCTAGCAGTAAGTTTACACTATAGTCTTTTTCCGATGGGATATTGATGTACTAAACCACAATACAATATATCATAAATTTCTGTAGTGTTGCTTTAGAAATATCTTATACATTGAGAAATGTCATATTTTCATTTTCCTTTTCAAAAAACCTTAATTTTCCTTGTTTGACCTATGGGTTTCTTAAATGTGTATTTACTCAGTTTTTCATTATTGGGGGAATCTTTCTTTCTTTCCTTCTTTCCCTCTTTCTTTCTTTCTTTCTTTCTTTCTTTCTTTCTTTCTTTCTTTCTTTCTTTCTTTCTTTCTTTCTTTCTTTCTTTCATGTATTTGATTGTTGCAGGGTCTCACTATGCAGCTTGGACTCATAGTGACCCTCCTGTTTTTGGCCTCTCCAGGCTGGGATTACAGGCATGTACCATCACCCTAGCTCTCTGTGGCTGACTCAGCCTTCCCTGGGGGTGGGGTGGCGTGGCATGTGGTGCCAGGATTCGAACCCTGGTCCTTGTGCTTGCCTAAGCTTAGTACACTAAGTGTGTACTTTAGTCCACTGAAATATCTCACAGGCCCCTTGCTGGTTTGTTTTGCTGCTGATTTTCTATTTTATTTCCACTGTGGAGGGAGAAAGCATACTTTATATGATTTGAATTGTCTTAAATTTATTGTAGTTCTTTGTGATTGTAGATGAATATACAAAATGGAGCTCTTGAGTAATTTTGTAGTCATTCAGTACATTGTTAAATTAAGTAAAACCATTTGCTAGCTGCTTAGCAAAAAACCTCCCATAACTGTCACTAACTTCATGTGGTTAAGTATTTTTGGTGGACAATTTTCCTATGATAATTTTCTCATTGTACTGCATTCTATATTTTTCCTTAAATTTCTACACTGGGTATTCTATATTCAACTGTAGAAAAGAACATGAAAAATTACAAGAAGTTCTAAATGTGCTTTAAGTGACTTCTGCTCACTTTCTCTTTGCTACAATCTAATTATACAACCCAGCCTAGTTATGTTGCTTAGGGGTTTTCTCAGGAAGAGAAAGAGCTAATTTAACAATTATCTGGCACCAGGCTGGCTTAGATAGAAGCATTCATTCTTTGACTCTAAGGTTATTGTTCACTTTCATTACTAAGTAAGACATCTCAAGCTTCTTTCTGGAAAACTGCAGACAGTCTGAATGCAGTCTTCATAGGGTTGCTGCTTGTCCCTTATCACCTACTAGCTGCTCCTGACTATTGATATTTCCTGTCTGCTCGTGCAGGCTGAACCACATCCCTATGTACACAAACGTGTCTTACTTTCTTCATTCTCTAAGACTATGCTGCAGCAGGATAGATGATGACTAGTGGTGAGTATTGGCAAAAGCTACGAAAGACCTAGATGAGCAATCAAGGAGGAATCACAATAGGAAAAGATGGATATTGTTTCAAAGCTGTAGCCTCAAAAAGGACTCTAAGTGACCATTTTTTTTCTCCAGCTCTTAAGATCCTGTCTATTGGGATCTCCCAGTTTCTGTTTTCTCTTCTCCCAAAGCCCTTCTCTTATCATTTAGATCCATGTTTTCATGTCTGTTGGATCATGGGGGTACTACATTCCTCTGTGGATTCGTTCACTTATATTTCTTTGTTTTTATGATAAATGAGAACTTAATGTTTATTATGATGTTTACACAGTAACACCAAAATAATGCTCCATAAGTAACATAGTTATTTTCTAAGAAGAGTGGGAAAATGTAAGGCTAACACAGTAGGAATATCATATGAATTTTACTCAAAATTGAAAATATAGTCATCTGTTTTTAAACTGATTTGAACTGAAGATATCTTCATACACAAAAAATAATCTAAATTAAGAAATAGACTTAAAACATATGCCATTTAAGGTCTGAGTCTATTGTACCTATTTGGCTTCGTTGATCATATATGCCCCAAAATAATTATGAACATAAAGTTAAGGGAAATAGGAAGGATGGCATTTTGTGCTCAAAAGCTAGATGAGGAATAATACATTTCACACCTTAATCTTCAGAAGATTTTATTCAACTACTGCATAAAATCATTGTGTAAAGTCATCACACATGTGAGATAAGAACTATTAAATATAGTAAACTAACTGTTGGTACATCAACTATTCTTTTGGTACACAATTAATATTCTCCTTGCCACTTAAAAAGATGGTCTTTATATAACTTTTAAAACATTGAATGATGAAATATTAAGTCTAGATCTGTTTGGTAGTGTTTCCAGATCATCACTATAACTATCAGTGTTCAGTCAAGTGAATTTAACAAGCAAAACAGACATTTCATTAGTTACTAAGTGGCTTGCAGAGTATGTCTAGGTTCAGTTCTCTGTAGGGTTTCCATATTTAAAATGATGCAGTTTTGATTGTGTCAACAAGAGGACAAATTTTTGACATCCACTTATATTTCAGCAGTGAGTGTGCTGTTAAAGGTTAGAGTTGGTTAGGGTTGGTCCCTGGGGATGTGACATGGAAGGGTGGAGCCTTCTCCCAAATCCTTTCTTCTTTCTCTGCTTCCTGATCACCATGAACAAGCGACTTTCCTACACTTGGTCCTTCCATCATGTCATTTTCATGCTAGAGTTGGCTGAATTTGTGCTGGAACTTCTGAAAATAAATCTCACCTCTGTTAAAGTGTGTTTTCTGGCTACTGTGGCTAGGACATCTTCCCTAAGCAGGGAAGCAGGCAAGCCAATAAGACAAAGAAGCACTCGTTTTTCAGCTACCTGCAGAGATTGACAAATTATTTGCATAAGAAAACCAGGAACAAAACAACAAACTTAATGAGAAATATTTTATCTAATTACATAAAATAATTGCAACTTCTGTAACACATTTCTCATATGAAAGTCTTTTGCCTTTTCCTAGTTTGCCTAAAAAAAATCCCTTTAAATAAGTTTCACCAATAACACTTTTCTTCCTAAAGTCCTCTCACCATTTGCCTGAGAACCTCCCTATTTTTGTGCTTGCTTTGTTTCATTGAGTATCTCTGACCAAGTGATATGTTCAAGTAACATTTCATAATTTCAAGAAATTGTTTAAAAAGCTGAAAAAACCCCTAAGCTTTCAAATAGTCACTAGGAAAACCAGGCAGACTATTTTTTCTCTGCACATATCATTGCCTAGGGACTTTTAAAACTCTTGGTCCTTTGATTACACTCCAAACCATTTAGATGGGCAGGAGCTGGGTATCAATTTGCTTTTGAAAGTTATTTATGTGATTCCAATACAAGGAGTGTTTGAAATTACTGGATTGAAGAAATCCAGCTTCAGTTTCAAGGAGATAACTTTTGTGATGATGGCTAAATTGTAATAAGATACATATGTGCTCAAAAGTAAAGAACTAGGTCTACCTTTGGAGCCATTTCCCTTGCAAAATAGCCTACATTTGGCTTGTCCCTATTTGAAGACGCTGCTATTGGGATATGATATATTGGCTTCCAGAGGGAGTTAGATTGCTGTTTCTTTCTACAATATCATCAACTACAGCAATAACTTTGCTCTCTGATTTGTACATTTCCAACTTGGGAGTGATTCCCATTATGAGTTGAATTTTATCCAGGGGTAATTAAAATATTTCACAATAAGTATAATTTAAAATAGAGGAAATTTTATTGAATTTCCCATGACCAAGATTATCAGAAAGCTGATAAAGCTTTTTGGAATCAGGTATAAAAGAAATACAATAGTGATTAAATAATCTTCCAGATATCCTACATTCTCAGCCCACCCAGTGTATAATTCTGTGCTACTAAAATTAATTTCAACATTAACTTTCTGAGCCTAGAGCTTTCCATCTAAAATAGTAAAAAGTCTCCAAATTCATTGATTTCATTTTTTCTACTATTCAGTACCTGTTTATAAAGGCATTGGAAAAATTTATACTTATATACGATATATACCAAATATTGTCTTTAGGATGGTGTGTGTGTGTGTGTGTGTGTGTGTGTGTGTGTGTGTGTATGTGTGTATGTGTAACCAGATTGAATTTAGGGTCTTTATACTGAGTTACAATCCCAGGCTTTTTAATTATTTTAAAATCTTGAGACAGGATTTCTCAATTCACTAAATTGCCAAGTCTGAGCTCAAACTTGTGATTCTTCTTGATTCAGCCTTTTAGGCTGCTGGAGTTACAGAGATGCACCATTATACCTAGCAAGAGGACTTTCTGACTCTCTATGTGTCTAGCTCTTAATACTCAGGGACTAATTGTGTGGCTGCCTTCATCTATTGTGATTCTCATTCTCATCCTTCCTCATTTGTCTGGACTGTCCGTACATTTTAATCTGACTTCAAGTTATCTTTGGCCTTGTATTCTACTCTATCCCCAAAGTTTAGGGCCATCAAAGTACACTGTTTTTCAGGAGTATCTTTTAGGTGCTTTTCATCTTTTATATTTTGATTGCCATTTTTTTAGGTCAGGTTTTTATTATTGAGTTTCTTAGCTGGTATTACAGCTTTTGAATCACTTTTAACAAAATGACAAAATCTAAACTCCTTAGGCTTATTCTTCTGGTCTTTCTTAAGCAGGATCTTCTTTGGGTTTACAGCCTACTGTACTTAGATCCACCTATGCTGGCAATGTAGATTTATTATAGGAAAGACATACAAAAACCATATAGGAGGGAAGTCTCACTTCAAAGTAATTGTTAGGCAGCTTGAAGATGGCTTTCAGTACAGCATAGTACTCTGAATATGCAATTGTTTTTACATTCTATTTGCAACAGACGTTCCACATCCACAACTCTCCACTCAAAAGTTCTTTGAGACGACGCCATTGGCCTTGGCCAATCTTAGAATGGAGTCCTCTGATTCACCCATCCTTCGAATAGCCCCACAGATAGCATAGGTTTTAAACTGGCCGTTAAACCTGCCTGTGACCTTGTCAGCCTTGGCCACGTCCATCTGGAAGGATGTGTGTGTGTGGTCCGAGGCACCAATAATGTGGTCGCTGGCGGAGCATTTCCGTGGCACCTACAAATCCACAAAGTCACCAGAGTTCTTCTGCATAGTGCGGCTGTACCTATTGTGTCCACACGACGAGCGCCAGCAGAGAAAGCAGGTTTTTAACTTTATAACTGCCTTTTCCTAGCTCTTTGAACATGACACTCTAGTCTCAACCTACACTAACAAACTATCAAAGACTTCCTGACCTATTATTAACAACAGACCTTTTTCTAGAGGCTGGAAAGCTAAAATCAAGCAACTATCACATTCGGTATCTGCTAAGGCCCCGCTTTATTTTTTTTTTTTCTTTTCATAATTTTATTGAGAAACAAATAGCACTGAGACAGTTTCAAAACTGATTAGTAGGACAGTTTCAATAATTAATACATTGTACATTGTTATCTTCTTAGTGGTTATCCATAGTACAAGATGCAGACATGATATCCTGTCCACAAACACTATTAGTACAAATCACCCTAACTAACTATATATGCTGGTACCTGTGAACTAAACAACTGCACTGAAGATAGCAATGTGTAATACTGGGGTCATACTTGGAATGCCTGTCATTCTGGTCTTTAAATACGTACTGCTTGCCATGTCATGCCAATTACTGCCATACTGTCTCTCAAATAAATTTGAAAAAACAAAAAGGGGTAATAAATGAAAACAAGAGACAAGAAAAAGAAGATGTCATAGGACGGCCCTGCTTTCTTGTTCACAGACTTTTAGCTCTATTTTCACATGGCAGATGGGCCAGAGATGATTTTGGCTACTTTGTCCTCTATAAGGCACTAATTTCAGAGAATCAGAGAAGATTTTACTTATAAATAACCTTAGGAAGCAGGCTAAGGAATTTATAATTTGTGGTTTTGCTGAAAGGAATGATGGCGGGGTTGGGGGAGCTTCTACAGGAGACGGAGCACTGGAAGGGACAGGAAGTGTGTGCAGGAGGAGAATCAGTTCTCTCAGAAGCTTAAATGAATGGTGGCATCAGGCAGGTACTTGGACGTCAATGGGCCAGAGGGAACCATGGGGATGGAGTGGGGCCTGGGGCTGAGGGTGTCAAAAGAGTTAAGCAAAAAACCCAAAAACTTAAAAGCAAAATACATATACAATCATTGATTATGACTCAGGTGTAAAGAGTCAGGCCCTCCTTCTAGGTCTAGAAGGAGGCACAGACAGATTTCTGGGTCAGCTCAATGACCATACCAACCATACCAGCAAACGAGATATTATTCGTGTTGGGATCTCATTTCTACAGAAAGGCTTCTTCCAAAATCTCCTTCCTAAATGTCTCTTTTTTCTGAGGTGAGAAGATCAGATCATCGTATACAACAGGCCAGTCTGGGCTATGTGATCAGTTGAACACCATCCTGAATTATTTAGTGAGAGATCCTATCTCAAAAAGCCCTTTTATTATTACCCTATATCATAGGCAGTTGAGCTTAACCTCACTGTCTGTCTGAATATCAAACATCTTAGACATAACATGCAACAGTATTTTCCATCACAAATTGATATGTTAAACTTTAAGACCCTATAGAATATGAAGAGAAAAAGTAAAAAATAATTTTAAATGGGAATAAACAATTACATATTTTTACACAGAAATTTAGAAATCTAACTATATAAAACATTGTAGCAGGACTGTCTATAACATTTTTTTCTTGTCTCTTGTTTTCACTTATTACCCCCATTTTGTAAACAAACATTTATTTGAGAGACAGTATGACAATAATTGGTGTGACATGACAAGCAATACATATTTAGAAGACCAGAATGACAGGCATTCCAACTTAAGTTTGCAGACCAAAATTTAGAGAAAAAGAAGGGCTGCAAGGATAGCCAACATTTCAAGGTCAGTGAGGACTCGGGATATAGGAGAACCTGTACCGTAACATCATGGAACTCAGTTGTGTCCCAAATTTTATGATCAAGGAGATTATGGAACCACAGAGGAATGTGATCGATGATGTAGATTGTGCCTAAGGAGAGTTACATGGAGAGAAAACATTATCTCAGGCTTTGACAGAGAGCAAATTGGTCAAGCAATGGCCATGACTCATCCACATGGATGACACAGACAAAGGATCTACAAACTGTGATACAGGGTTTCAGAGTAAATCCTGAGGGGATTTGACTGACCTTGGCAAATACAAAAGTTACATTTCTTGTTATATATGTCTTGCTTTATCCTGTTCTTAACCACCCAGCAGAAAACTATAAAAACAGAGTATTAAAATAAGACCATATTAACATGCTGAGATGTAAAACGCTCAAGTCAAGAACTTCTGACATTGCCAGTCCAGTGGATACCCACTACTATTATGGACTACCGGAGTATATTGGAATATTTTGTTGAACTCACACACCTACAATATTTAGATGATGATGTAATACCTATCTCTGACAAAGCAAAACAAAAAGGGATAAAAGTGAAGGACCACTTTGTATCTGTATATTCAAAATAGTTTGGATACAGCTATTTTCTCTTAATTCAATGAATAGAAAGATTAGTACTAATCTGTCCTTAAACAGAACATCACATCTGCATCCTATACTATGAATAACCACTACGAAGAGTATGCAATGTATTAATTATTGAAACTGTCCTACTAATCCGTTTTGAAACTGTTTCAACGCTATTTGTTTCTTAATAAAATTATTTTTTTAAAAGCCCTTTTAGTGAGGATGAGCATACATCAATGAACAAGTAAATTATGCTGGAAAGGAAGAAACTAAAAACAAGAACAAAAAAGGAGCTGAGCACAGGTGTGTTGCCAGGTAAGATGCTGAATAACAAAGGCCTGATGTACAAAAAAATGGTAGCTGAAACACAAAGGGTGCAAAACCTCTGAAAGATATTCCAAAGTGAGGAAGAATTCATGCTGACGGCACTGGAATTTGGAAACAGAGCAGGTAAAAGTGACTTGAAAGTTGTCTCTGGTCCACAGAGAGGTACAGTGAAAAGAAGATGTTCCTAGAGGCTCTCAACTGTTCTGGCTCAGCCAGACTCCAACCCCAGGTGTGAGAGATGCGTCTTTCAGAAATTATTGCTTTGGTCATGGGTTAATTTCTGATCTTCAGAGGGAAACAAGTATAACTACAATAATTACCAAGTGCAACTATATTGAATAGAGTTGTCATTGATATTTTGTAAATTTCATCCAAACTTTAATATATTATGAAAATTATCAGATAAAAGTTGAGGGAACAGTATAGTAAAAGTCTCTACATTTACCACACAAATTCATGATGTAAAAAAAAAAAAAATATATATATATATATGTTTTTCATACATACTTTTTTCCTGTAAGATAATTTGAAATAAGTTTTAGATATGATACTTCAATCTCCATCTCAATTTCAATTCATAAGAAAAAGGACATACTCTAAAATAAGTATAACAGTATCATCCAAGAATATTAGCAATAATATTCTAGCATTATCTAATATCTGAGCCATTTTTAGGAGTCTTTTTTCAGTTATAGGCATTCAAGAAGAATAAGTGAGCTAGTTATGTATAAAAACATATATATATATGTCACACAAATTTATGCTAAGGATGTATGTGCCTCTTATAGTTGTTTTATTATTCATTAATTGTTATACAGATTTAATGCAATTCCAATCAAAATACCATTAGCATAACTCACAGTGTAAGAGGAAGAAATTCTAAATTTGTTTGGACTCAGAAGAGACCTAGAATAGCACAAGTAATTCTGGGCAATAGATACAAGTTAGAGGACATCTAAATCCCTGTCTTAAAGTTACACTACAAAACTACTATAATAAAAATAGCTGTGTACTGGCAATAAACAGAGCCAATGATCAATGGAATTGATTAGAAAAATGCAGAGACGACTGCAAGCACACTCAGTCATCTTTATTAAAGGGGCCAAACACCTTCAGAAGAAGAAATGCTGATGGAAACACTAGCATTCCAGATGCCAAAGGTTAAACCTACACCTTTGGTGTATCTGTCACCACACTTTAAACTAAAACCAAAAGGGATCAATTATCTAAATATTAAAACAAACTGTTTTCTGAATCTGCTGGAAGAGAATAGGTTGAACTCTTGAAGACACAGATACAGAGACTCTGTCACCAGCTCAGCGTGCCCCTGGAGTGGGCCCAGCATGGCATGTAGGACTAGGGATTGAACCCTGGTTCCGGCGCTTGCCAAAGCAGGCACTTACTTTGCTGAGATATCTCACTGGCCCTTGCCATCTGATTTTTTGACAAAGGAGTCAAAATATATATGCTGGAGAAAACATAGTCTAACAAATAATGCTAAGAAAAGTGGACATCCTCATGCATGCAGAATAATAAATTTTGATCCATATTGATCACCCTGTAGAAAAATCAAATCAAAGTTTGTCTTGACCTTTCTTTCTTTCTTTCTTTCTTTCTTTCTTTCTTTCTTTCTTTCTTTCTTTCTTTCTTTCTTTCTTTCTTCCTTCCTTCCTTCCTTCCTTCCTTCCTTCCTTCCTTCCTTTCTTTCTTTCCTTGCATGCCTGCCTGCCAGCCTGCCTGCCTGTCCTCCTGTCTGCCTGCCTGCTTGTTTCATCTTCTTTTTATTTTTTTGCTATTTCTCTTTTTTTCATAATTTATTGAAAAACAAATAGCAATGAGATAGTTTCAAATCAAACTGGTAGGACAATTTCATTAATAAATTGCACATTGTTTTCTTATTGGTTATTTGTTATACAAGATGCAAACACGATATTCTATTTACAAACACTATTAGAACAGATCCCTCTATTCAATGAATTAAGAGAGTGTAGGTGTATAGCTGCCTTAACTATTTTAATTCTACAGATGCAAAATGGTCATTCAATTGTGTCCCCCTTTTTTGTTTAGTTTTGGCATTTAAATATTATAGGTGTGTGAATTCAGCAAAATATTCCAATATAGTCCAGTAGTCCATAACGGTTTTGGGTTTTCCATATGTCTGGCAATGTCAGAAGTTGTAGACTTCAGTCTTTTATAGCTCAGCATAATAATATGGCTTTGCTTCTTATATTTCAGTTTAATACTTCTCTGCTGATGGTTAAGACCAAGATAAAGCAAAGCCTATGTAACAAGAATTATAGCTTTTTTATCTGATTAAGATCAGTCAAATCCCCTCAGGATTTATCCTGAGACCCTGTACTGCAGGGTCTTTGTCTGTGTCAGCCATGTGGATGAGTCACCACAATTGCTTGACCAATTTGTTTTTTGTGAAAGCCTGAGAGAATTTTTTCTCTCCATGTAACTCTATTTAGGCACATTCTACATCATTGATCATTTTCCTCTTTGGTCCCATAATCTCCTTGATCAGAAAATTTGGGACACAACTGAGTTGCATGATGTTACAGTACATGTCCTGAGTCTTAATTTACCTTGAAATGCTAGGGCCAAAATGTTGGCTCTCCTTGCAGCTTCCTTTTTCTCTAATTTTTGGTCTGCAAACTTTGGTTGTTAACACTCCAGAAGAGAAACTTATTGTTATTACCGTACAACCTAGGCTGTTGAGCTTAACCTCACTATCTGTCTGAATATCAAATATCTTAGGCTTAACATGGTACAGGTTTTTTTCATCAAGTATTGCTATGTTAAACTTTAAGTCCCTACAAAATGCAACGTAAAAAAATTTAAAAGTATGGATAAACAATTATACATGTTCATGCATAAGTTTAGAAATCTAACCATACATAGCATTGTAGCAGGACTGTCTCGCAACACTACTTTTCCTGTCTCCTACTTTCATTCACCATCCCCATCCCTTTAAAAAAAGAAAACATGTACCCGAGAGATAGCATAGTAGCAACCGATGTGTCATGACAAACAGTAAATATTTGGAAGACCAGAATGACAGGCACTCCAAGCATGAACCTACTATTACAGATTGTCATCTTCAGTGCAGTTGCTTAGTTCACAGGTATCAGCATATATAGTTAGTCAGGGTGAGAATCCTTTCAAATTAACTGCTAGATTTGAAAATCTTCTGAAGATTCTCAGGATCACTGCCTTACCCGTCTTGTACATATAGCTGTATGGTTTTGCCTCTGTTGTTTTTCCTAGCTCTTCTCCTTGCTTTCTCTTCATTGTATATTCTTCAAGTTCTTGCTTTTCTTTTAATTGTGTTATACCTTTTTATTTGTAATTCTTCTTTTGAGTTCTTATACTAGGGAGACTATAAGGTATTGACACATTTGTTTCTGGTTTATTTCACTTACGAGTACATCTTCAAGTGGCATCCACTTAAATATGGTGTCTTCGAGTTTATCATTTTATATAGCTGAGTAATACTCCATTGTATAAAAGTACCACATCTTTTTCATCCATTCCTCAGGTGATGGGCACCTTGGTTGTTTCCAAGATTTGGCTATCACAAATTGTGCTGCTATAAACATAGGCAATATAGCACTCTGAAATGAGGTTTTCAGTTCCTCTGGAAAACTTTCCAGCAGGAGAATAGCTGGTTTGAATGGGATTTCCAGTCCTAGTTTTTTAAGGAGTCTCCACACTGATTTCCATAATGGTTGCACCAGTCTATATTTCCACCAGCAGTGGAGTTGTTTCATCTTCTATTTATAAATATTAAATACACTTAAGGAAAAAATTGGTAAAACACTTGAAGATATTTACATAGAGAAAGACTTCTTAAACCCAATCCCAATTTCACAAAAATGATACCATAAGCAAACTGGCTTGCATAAAATGAAAAAGCTTTCATAAAACGATGGAAATAATAGAGCTGGGGAGATAGCTCAGTGGTCTAAGTGCCTGCCCGGCAAGCACATGGAGCTGAGTTTGATTCCCCAGTACCATATGCCACATCAGCCTTGCTTGGGGTGAGCTGACCTAGCTTCTGAAAAAGGCATAGTGGTGCATGTCTATAATTCCAGTGCTGGGGAGGGTGAAACAAGAGGATCACTATGAATCTGAGCTTCATAGTGAGACCTTGCACCGATCACATAAAAAATATAATGAAGAGATAATTTGCAGAGTGTAGAAATTTTTATCAGGTACTCCTCAGAGAGGGAACTTATACTTAGAACATGTAAACAACTCCAAATAATTAGATTATAGGAAATAAAAGACCTAATGAAAAATGAGTAATTGAAATGAATAGGCACTTTTCAGAAGAAAATAATACAAATAACAACAAAAAACCCCACCAAAAACATATCAAAAGAGGCTCATTAAAGAAGCATGTCCTTAAATATTCATTAAAGAAAATGTCCATCAGTAATCAAAACAATACTGAGGTTACACCTTACTTCAGTACAAATGCTATTTTCCAGGAATCACAAAATAATGAATTTTGAGATGGTAGTGCATGAAAATAAATCTTTATAGAATGTTAGTGGGACTATATGTTGGTACAACCACTTTGGAAATCACTATGAAGAATTTGCAAAAAACTGAACATATAACTTCCAAAAGAGTAAATGTTATTATTCTACTGTGATACAGACATACTCAGGTTTATGAATGCTGAACTCAAAATAGTTAAATTACAAAAGTAGCATATATGCCCATTAACAACAGGTACCTCTGATCCATTTGGAAAAAAAGGACCATAATGCTAAATGAAACATCAGTTACAAAAGGTTAAAAGTCCTACGGTTCTTTAATATGAGACTCTTAAAATGTAAGTAATTTAAAGAGCAAAATAAAAAGCCACATAAAGAAATAGGAAGGTAAAATATGCAGATGGGAAGGGGCCCGGGGAAGAAGCCAGCAGAGAGAACAGATCGCCAGGGAAGCAAAAGTGGTCAGGATGGGATACATATGCATATCAAGCTCCTAAACTGAGTGCAAGCACTACAGACCCAAAATAAAATAATCTTAGGTGGGCTCAATTTTAGTAGGTTAAGTTTCCCTAGAAAGTTGCTTTAAAAATAAATTAAGGAAAAGATAAATATGAGGCTTTTATAGGTGAATGGATGCAACTAGAGACCATAATGGTAAGTGAAATAAAATGGAACCACATGTTCAAAATTGTGTTTTCTCATTAGTATAAGAACCTGAAAGAGTAAATAAAATCTTAAAGGTACAATAGATACTGTGAAAGGGAAAGAATCTGTTCAGAGGGAAAGAAAAACTGGAATGAGTAAAAAGACAGGAGAAAGAAAGAAGGGAATAAAATATATTTATATATACAGGATAGCTGGGATAATTATACTGCTGCGTTCTTTTTCTTGTTTTCATAATTTTTGGAGAAAAATATCAATGAGTACTTCAAAACTGATTAGTAGGAAAGTTTCAATAATTAATACATTGCATATTGTTGCCTTTGTAGTCATTATTCATAACACAAGATGCAGACATGATATCCTGTATGAACACTATTAGAAAAAATCTTTCTATTCATTGAATTAAGTGAGAGTAGCTATACATCTATCCCAACTATTTTGAATATACAGATACAAAATAGTTCTTTATTTTTATCCCCTTTTATTTAGTTTTGTCAGAGAAGTGTATTTTATTGTCATTTAAATACTGTACGTGCATAAATTCCACAAAATATTCCAATATAGTCCAGTAGTCTATAATAGTATTGGGTTTTCCGTATGTCTGGCAATGTTAGAAGCTGTTGACTTGAGCCTTTTACAGCTCAGCATACTAATATGGCTTTACTTTTTATACCCTGTTTTTATATGTTTCTGCTGGATGGTTAAGAACAAGATAAAGCAAGATCTATATAACAAGAAATATAACTTGTATATCTTCCAAGGTCAGTGAAATCCCCTCAGGATTTACCCTGAAACCCTGTACCACAATTTGTAGACCCTTTGGTCAGTGTCAGCCATGTGGATGAGTCACGGCCGTTGTTTGACCAATTTGCTCTCTGTGAAAGCCTGAGACAATGTTTTGTTTCCATGTGACTCTCCATAGGCACACTCTACATAATTGATCATATTTCTCTGGGGCCCCATAATCTCCTTGTTCAGAAAATTTGGTACACAACTGAGTTACATGATTTTTACAGTACAGATTCTCCTATGTCTTGAGTCCTCCCTGACCTTGAAAGGCTAGGGCCAAACTGGTGGCTATCCTTGCAGCCCTTCTTTTTCTCCAATTTTTGTTTTGCAGACTTACGTTTTTAACCCTCCAGAAAAGCTTATTATTATTACCCTACAACATAGGCAGTTGAGCTTAATCTTACTATGTGTCTGAATATCAAATATATTAGACATAACACGGAACAGGTATTTTTCATCAAGTGTTGATCTGTTTAACTTTATGTTGCTACAGAATATGAAGAAAAAAGTTAAATAACCGGGGATTGAACGCAGGCCCTTGTACTTGCCAGGGAAGTGTTGATTCCACTGAGCCATCTCCTTGGCCCCAACAGTTACATATTTTTACACAGAAATTTAGAAATCTAACCATATACAGCATTGTAGCAGGATAGTCCTATGGCATTTTTTTCTTGTCTGTTTTCATTTATTGCTCTTTTTTTAAAAAACAAACATTTACTTAAGAGACAATATGGCAGTAATTGGTATGATATGACAAGCACATACCGCTGATTTCTACTGGTCTATTTTTACTTTCCTTTTTAATTTCCTGTAACACTTTTTGGGTCAATTTTGCATGCTTATTATTATTTTTTAAACGTATTTGGTTGTTACAGTCTCACTATGCTGCTCAGACTCAATGATCTGCCTGTTTTCAGCTTCCTTAGCAGTGGGATTACAGGTGCAATAGTCCACTATGCAGTAGCCTGAGGCTGGCTCAGCCTGCCCAGGGGGCAAGGCTGGTGCAGCATGTGGTACTGGGGACTGAACTGCAATCTCTGAGCTTACCTAAGCTTGCCTAAGCAGGTGCTTTAGTCTGCTGAGCTATCTTGCGAGCCCAATTTTGCATGCTTATATCTGGAAATCTAAATAAGTACTTTGAGTACAATATTATATAACATAAAAATCTTTGCTAAATTTCTATTGTTTTGTTTAGTGAAATTCTGTATTCTTTCTATTTTTGTTTTCTTTTTACTATTTTTTAATCTCTTAAAAAATTTAGATTTCTGCTGTGACTTGCACAGCTAGTGGTATCCTGAGAGGAGTTGATGGGAGATTAAGAAAAAACTAGATGGGAAAACTGCGGCCAGGTGAGCGTTGACCTCTCTGATGGAGAGGTAGCAAAAACCCAGCATGGTCTGTGTCTCTATTTTGTTTTCACACAGTGAAATGGAGAAAGAGGGCAATTCACAGCAGAGTCCAAAGTGCAAGGTTTAAGTGCTTTGCTGAGAACACTAACCAGCTATTAGTGCTTTAGTTAACAGGTGGGCACACAAAGGCCAGGCACCTGGATCGACCTTGCTCTAGTCCCAAGGATTTTTCCCACCTCCAGCTCAGCCATGGCTCAGCCACTGCCCACAGGTTTCAACATGTTCCTTTATTTTGAGGTATAAATCCTGGTGATCTCATAATTATTTTTTCTTTTTTGTGGTGCCAGCGATTGAACTCAGGGCCTTGCACTTGCCAGGCAAGCACTTATTTCATTGAGCTATATCCCTGGCCCTGATCTCACAAGTTTTAATTCCTCCATGCTTGCTTGTTAATTTCTTTCATGATTTTTTTTTAAATTTTGTGTCAGTAGAGAGCCCTTCCTTGTCCTGATCATGGCCTAGGAAGTTTGTGTTTGTAACTCCATGGAAGGTTATGCAATTCTAGTGAGTTAATTCCAGTCTACCGCTTCCATTGCAACCCATGGAAACAATAAAGACAATGAAGCATATTTATATTTATGTGGACACAAGGGCTGCTAAATCCATCCTCAATGATGGGTATTGGGAACAAAGGGCTGAACCTGAGTTTATTAATTCATGAAGCAGGAAGTGGTTTGAGGATGAATGATTGCAAGAATGGCAGAAAGTGCAGGAGTGGTGTGAGCTAGGCTAGGGAGGAGGCCTGAAATAGAAATTGCAATATGTAGAGAGAAATCTATGCAGAAAGACATATATATATATATATATCACAATGAAAATAGTATCTGTTTTGGGTCAGTGCTTTAGCTCTGATGTGTAAATTTTTAAGCCCAGGGAGGTCACAGCCTCTTATGAGGCTCAGATCCAAGCCCATTGTGTGGAATACTGGCTCTTCAGCCCACATCCCAGTTGGCACATGGAAACAAAGGGGGAGGGGTTGGGGAAACACTGCCCATTGTCTGTGGTCTTTGCTTCAAAGACTACAAATTGGCAGCTTGACTGGAACAATATGTATTGCTTATTGCTTAAAGCTAATTAAGGGGATAAGGGAAAGTCATAGACAGCTCTATACACATCAATACATGGAAATAGGATTAAGTTCAGCCAAACTAGAGACAATCGCTCCTCCTTCAAGGAGAGTCACCCAACTGGTCCTCCATAGTGTCTATATGCTTGGACACTTCTTTTGAGGATTTCAATATTATTTTTTGACACTTTCAAATAACTGAATTTATAATTACTTTTATTGATAATGTTATTTTAATTAATTTCTTCTGCTTTTTTGAGGTTGTTACTTTCCTGTTCTTTTGGAAACATTTTTGAATTGGGTGTTTAGTGAATTGATTCTCATTATTTATTTCACTTATATTTAATGTCATCAATTTTCCTATGATCATTACATTGCCCCATAGAATCTGATACTTGGTATTTGTTCCAATGTATTTCAGAAATTCTTGTTTTATTTTATACTTCTACTTCAACACAAGAATTGTAAATACTACATTTTATTGTTAAATTTCCAATTAGGAGGGTCTTTAAATTTTTTTTATAAATGTATGGCTTATTTGTAATACTCTTTATTATCATTTTTATGGCAATTATGAAATTTTTTGGTGAATTATGTATGATTTTTATTAGCATGAAATATTTACTTTGAAAACAATGTGATATTAACCATGTTTCTCTGTATTTCTCTTCCTATAGCTTCTGAATTTTTAAGGTTACTGATATTTGGAAATGCTGTTATGGCTTTTTGTACATTGTGAACTTTAGTTTTAAGATTTGTCCTTTGTTCTGTTTAATGCTTTTTTGGTTTGAATTCTGTATTGCCAGATATCCAGCTCTTCAATCTTTGCTTGCATTTTTCTAGTACATCTTTGCTTATCCTTTTTCCTTCAGTCTTTGAATCATTTAATCTATGTCCTGTGCTTTGCAATTGTTTTGTGAGTCAGTCTGAACATTTTGAATCTCCTTTTTCTGATTATAAAAGCAATATGTGATTATTGCAAAACAACTGAGAACTGTCAGAGGTATAAAAAAGAAAATGTGAGCACTTCTATTCCTCCACTTCAAGGACAAGTACTGTTAGCAGTATGCTGTATTTCATTTAGCTATTTTCTGTTCTTCATTATACACTTGCTATGAAATATTTGTACCTCATATGTTGCCTATTTTGAAAGAACATTTATTTTTCAGTACATGAATTGCATTTTCTACTTATTTTCAGAACCATCAAGTGCAATGTACTTACCTTTTCTGTATTCTTTCATTCAAAAGTTTTGAATGCCCATTTATGTATTTATACTAAAGTTTGCATATTTTTTAAACTACTGTTGTGTTTTTTTCATAAAATGTTTGAGTCTTACAAATTTTGTAGTTATATGGCATATACTCTCTGCTCTGTTCTCATAGATATCTTCAAGGGTGAGTGAGGATGAATAGGATGACCATGAATAGGATCACTCAACTCAGGGCTTTTTAGAACTGCCAGGTAAGCTATCTATGTTGAGCTCATGAAAACTAGGAGTGTCCAGGGCAAACTGGGAATCTATAAGCCCCATAGATGAGGCTCTTCATCATGAGGATACCTGCAGACACTGCTCTGAGAAAGCTGTCTACATTCTGGAACAAATGAAATGTACGAGTCTCTATCTCTCCCTTTTGGTCTCTTTATCCCCCACTTTCCCTCCTTCCCTCCACCCACAATTGTTTTTTTCTTAGAAGTCTGCTTCTTTTGTACCTTGTTAATACTTTTTTAATCACAGTAGTCAAGAACTTTCTGTTTTCCATCATTATTGATCTTGCTTGATTTTTTCCCATTTTTTAAATTTTGAGGTTCTTGTGGAATGCAGAGAGCTTGAGTAAATCCTCAAAAATCTACTTGTCTGTACTTACATTTAACATTTACATTTCCTATTTCCCAGCACTATATGCCCAATATCTTCTTTACTCAAATGTCTTTGTTATAATTTTGCTCCTTCTTTTTCTATTCTTGTAATGAGGACACCTGTCAAAATTGTTGGATGCATATCAAATCTATCCTAATGTGATAAACATCTGTGAGCTCAAACAACCATTATATTGATGGTTTTGGTTACTGTACACTCAACTTCATATCCCAGAATGATCACACCAGACTGATTATTTTTAAAGAGATGAGTTTGTGCCTAACTGGCATAGTGATGATACCACTAGTTATAATCCAAAGACTAGAAAAAGTTTCAGGTGTAGCAGTAAGTCCTAGACTAGATCAGATGTTTCTTCAACTAAGTTAATTGCCTAGATATTTGTGTCATAGACAACAGCATTATTATTGTGATGGCATAAGTTAACTTTTTACCATCAAGAAAGACTTGAAGTAGCTTCCAAATCTTGGGAACATGGACAGCATCACAAACGTGGTGGTCTTAGACCTATGAGTTCATCCTTATTGACATCACAAAGTACTTTCTTTACAGGATCTAGCACAACAAAAAGCATGTCAGCTTGGCTAAACTTTCTCTGGATGCTAAAATTGTGTTTGTGTGCGTGCATGTGCCTAACACATTCAAAAAATCAGAAAGTATCAGATAATCTGTCAGTTCTCACTAATGTCCTTTGACATTGAAATTGTTGATCTTTGGTCAAGGAAGTTTTATTCATGTATGCAAAAGTCCCTAACCAAAGAATAGATACCAAGATATCAAGAACTTTACCTTCCAAAGGGAGAATGACTACATCAGAAGTGTCAACTCCTATGTCCAAGATCATCATGTTTTGTTAGATAGGAACCATTTTCTTCCAGGGATAAGCTCCAGTGACACTTGGCTCACTGACAATACAGATGCTAGTAGTATTTCCAATATTGCTTCTGCTGTGGTATTGTGGTATGTGCTATCTTGCAAAGTTAGCTTCCATAATTTCATTCATCTCATTTTAGGAAAAATATTTAAGCTCTTCTTTTTTGATAAATAGTAGGTTTCTTTTAATTATTTCTTTAGTACATGTTCACAATACATGATATTTGCCTTTATCTTAGACAGTGGGTCCATGTACTGAACAAATCTTGATTGTTTTCATTTCACTTCCTGTCCCCACTCAACACCCTCCTTTTGTTTGGAGATCTCTTTCCCTTAGTATTATTATTATGTTTTAGTTCATATTGGTGACAAATAATGATTATATTTATTGCAGGTATTTGCTACATGCACAGGACCCATCTTAAATCTTTCTACATCCTTTCCCATGCCTCCTACCTGCCCTAGTCTCTTCCCATTTGATGAGTTATATCTCTCTATTTCCTTTTATCAATCTCTATTATATTCTTTCTTTAACTCTTCTTTGTTCTCCACTTAGGCTTTTGTCTTTCTGGTCTCGCTGGAGAACTGAATAACAACATCTGTATTAAACATACATAAGGCACCAACAATCACGTTGTGGGACTAGCTGCAGTTTGAATTTTGTAGTATCAGTGATTGCTTTACACCTGTAGGTGTGATTGATCCTCCTTTCCTGAGCATTAGGAATTATTTCAACTTGGGGTTGAGGAGATAGCTTAGCAGCATAAGAGCCTGCCTTGCAAGCACAGAGCTCTGAGTTTGATCCCTGGTACCACATGCCATGCCAGCACCAGAACCAGGCATGGTGATGCATACCTGCAATCTCAGCATTAGTGAGGCTGAGACAGGAGGATCATTACCAGTCTGAACTATATAGTGAGACACTGATTCAAAAAAAAAAAAAGGGAAAGGAAAGAAAGAAGTGATTTCAACTTTAATCCTGGAAGACAGACTCTTAGGAGTGCCTTGTGGAGGATCAATGCTAACTGCAAGGTTCTTCTACTTGGTTCCTGGGACAATTGATCTTGTTCATTAGTATAGACCCAGACACGACAGCTGCTGGTACCTTCAATAAACAAATTATTTCAACATAAAAATATAAAAACAATGACTGTATAATTAACCTCACTTTGGAATTTAGTCTTTTCTTCCTATTTTTTTATACTTTATATTAAATTTGCAAATCAGTAGACCACAAAATATTCAATAAAAGTGGGAAAAAATCATGAGACTATTCACAGAAGACAGAAGAGTAAACCTGAATGACCAATAAAATATTAAAAGATGTATGTCTTTATTAGAGAAAAGTGTGAAGAGAGTATATAACTGTACGCAACACACCGTAAATTTATTTCAAAAAAGATTAGTTGAAGCACTAACAATGATGTGGATTGACATAAACCCTTTTCACCTGGCCAGAGGAAGTTTAAAAGAAGAAAAATTGGACAGTGATTTTGTAAAGCATTTCCAGTAAAGCTAAAAGTAAGAATATTCTCTAGTGCTTTCTCTCCTCAGGATACATCTTAGAGAAACACTTATCCAGGTAGGATTCCAAGGAGATATATGTAGGTGCACTTTAGTGTTTACAATGAAAACTTTTGAAAAAAGTTTTGAAAAATGTTAGATCACTGAAGTTGTGCTAATGTTTAACTTAGAACAGTTTTAGTCATCTTCATCTTAAACTCATCAGTGTGTTAATACAAAATGCATTTTAATGGCCAGTAAGAGTAACTAAGAGTTCTAATTCACTTGTTTGTTTTCTTTGACCTTTGTTTATGTCATGTATATGCTAAGTGTGCTGTGAAGTGCTGGGGTGAAGGAGGCACTGTAGCTACTGGATATTATATTTAAATTTCAAAGGATACTTAAGGCCTGGAGAGGTAGCTCAATGGTCTAGGCAGCTGTCTGGCAAACCCAAGGATGTAAGTTTGGTCCCAGGTACCACATATGTGCCAACCTGGAAACCAGGCATGGTGGTGCATGCTTATAATCTCAGTGCTGCGAAGGCTGAGAAAGGAGGATCACTATGAGTTTGAGCTATAGAGTGAGGCCCTGTAGCCCACAAATAAATAAATATGGGTAAAATAAGAAAAATATTTAAATAGCATTATCTAGATTTTCATAAATATCTATATCACACTAGCTCTGCAGGCAGTGTTACCTGGTCTGGCTAACCTACCCTGGTTTCCTGCCCTCTGTCTCTTCATCTGACCACAGAGGATGTTCCATAACAATGGTTGATGGGAATCAGTGATAAAATTCTTGTCTGCCTGTCTCCTGGGCTGTCGTCTGGAAAGAGACATTAATGACATCCATTTAGTCAGTGGCAGAAAGTGAATAAACACATACAGAATGATTTGTAAAATTAAAAACACAGAGCGGAATAATTCTCTGAAATTGTCTTTCAGAGCTCTTCCAGTCTCAGCTTCTGAGATGGTGAGGAAATCAGAATAATTAAATATAATGAGAAGGAAAAGCAGAGAAGGTATTTCTTCTGTGCTCTTAGTGTACTGCCTAAAGCATTGCTTCTAAAGCATTTCAAGTGAAAATGAAATGAACTTGTAAAAGCATTTTTTGGGCCAGAGAGATAGCTTAGAGGACCAATTGCCAGTCTGGCAAGCACAGGGACTGTGGTTTGATCCCTGGTCCCGCATGGCACATCCGCCCCACCCTCAGGGTACACCGAGCCTGGGACCTAGTCCAGGCGTGGTGGCGCATGCTGTAATCTCAGTCTTGAGGAGGCTGAAAATAGGTGGATCAGTATGTGTCTGAGCTGCAAGACCCTGTACCAAATACACAATTTTTTTAAAAAAAGTATTGTTTTGCTAGGTCTGGTGATATAAGCCTGTAATCCCAGCATATGAGAGGCTGAGTTAGAAAGAGTGCTATGAATTCAAGTCCAGCCTGAACTATGTAGTGAGTCCTTGTCTCTACTTCCAAAAATAAAACAAAAATGTATTTTCTGTAAGTGATGGAAGAAATATTAATATAATTTTTTTCCTCTGTATCAAATTCAACATGATATATATTTTAGAAAAGTCAATAATTCCATGCCATATCCCCACCAAATTAGTGAACACATGTTTCTTAACCAAGTAACTGGATTTTAATTTGTTAATAATCTAAGTTTTTTTCAAATTTGATTTCAGAGTCTACCATATTCATCTCATCAACCCTGCCAAAAGGACTGGAAATATTGCATGAAAGCAATGTCTTATTTCTATCATTTATGTTCTATTATTATGTTATTTTAAAATAAACTTGTGTGAATTTCGGGGAAAAATAACTCCAGATTATAGGCAGCAAGAAGAGTTTCTGATGTGAGAAAACATTCCTCACCTGTAGCATACATTCTCACCAATGCATTTCTAGCTGGACTTGTCTTGTGTTTAGTAGGAATGATGAGGAGCAGAGGTACATTTTGCTTCACTTTCAATTTCTTCCAGGCAAACTCCTCAGACCCAGGTGATGGTCATCCATATCTGGAGCAGAAGTCTAATTTCACAGGAACCATGTGGACAGAGAGGGTGGATAAGCTGAACAAATAAAGATCTTACTAGAAGACATGGGAGAATGTCTGCTACTTACTGTGACTGCCTTCACCTTTCACTGCCAAAAGAACCTACTCATTAGGGTTCTGGGGGCAGAATGTGCCTCTTCCATTCCAGTGCACTATGTGTTGTTGCTAGCCTGCAGAAGCAAAATCATTCCAGGGAAAAATTAAATTTTGATTTCAAGATAAAAATTATGTGGTGCAATAGATACTGGGAAAAGGGAATACAATTATTCAAAAGGAAAGGGTTACTGAGTTGAGAAGGACAGTAGAGGGAGTGGGGAAAAGAGATTTGTATATGTGTGCAAGTGGGATTCTTTGGACAACTGTACTATGCATTTCTGCTGGTCTAACGAAAGAAGCAGTTAATGTAATTTGTTTGGTTTCCTTTAAAAAACAATACTTTTTCTCTTTAATGTCTTATACATTTCTAACTTTTTTCTTTCTTCTTCCAATTTTCCATGCACATATATGGTAATATGAATAACTGTTGGAGGACAACACTGTATTACAACAAATACTATGGAATGCATATTACTTTGTTAAATAAAATTATGTTAGCACCTGTAATTTTTTTCTGTTTTAATTCTATTTTGTGCTCTTTTTTTCCTATTTTATACTCTTTAAAAATAGAAAAGACCAGAATGGTAAATTATGCTGTGGTCTGTTTGGCTTTTGAAGTTCATGGGGGAAGCATGGTGAGGATGGAGAAATAAAGATAGACAGAAAGCTGAGGTCAGGTGGAGCCCTGTGTCTGATTTGGAGAAAAGGAAGTGTTCAACCGCCAAGAACACTTGTTTATGCTCTCAGGGATTGATGCAAATTTCAGCCTCTGTCTAGTAACATTGACTGGCTGGTGGGAGCACCTCCTTCTCCAGCAGATCATGCCTTGCCTCTGCATGTATGATCAATTTCTGGCTTCTGCAGATCCCTACAATGCTATACACTTGCAGGAGGCATAGAAGGTCTGTTATACAATGAAGCTTTCTGGGCACAGCAAGGATGGAGAGAGGTTTTTTCAGGGATTTTGTAGCAGCGAATGGATGGTGCTAGGTTAAGGACCCTGCATATAGAGGGTGGTGTAGTTTGAATTCCCACTCAGTGTCAAAGCAGGAAACATCTAGCTTCTTGTCACTTTGCCCAGATGAGGAGCAGAAAGTGAAGCAAGAAAATTATCATTGACAAACTCAAATGTTGTTATACCATGGATGTCTTCTGTTTCTGTCAAAGATACCTCCCACATCCTTATATAAGAACAGAAATAAAGAGCAGGTTGCTAGGTTTACCAAGACATGGAGAACTACAGAGAAAACATAGAGAACAGAGTTTTAAAAGCTGTATTTATGCTTAAAGCACAGAGCACATTAAATCATTACTTTTTGAAAAAAATATTGTTGAGTCAGAGTTTTTCATGTGGTTCAGGTTAGCCTTGAACTCCCTTTGTAGCCCAGGCTGGCCTCAAACTTGCATTGATCTTCCTACCTCAGCCTCCCAAGTGCTGGGATTACCAGCATGCACCATTATGCCCAGCACATCATTACTTCTCAAGCTTGTACATTTCTGTACTTGTTGTGACAAGTTGGTTCAATTAAACTTTCTCTAAATTCAATATTTTGTTATGAATTTTTAGTTGCTTAAATTTATCAGAATTTAGCATGTTCAAATAAAGTTGAAATAACATACATATTTATTAGATAAATTTCATCAAGTAGTTAATAGCATGGTCTCAATTTTAGGCTAAGTAATAACACATTCGAAACAGTACCATCTATAGAATCCCTGAGGAGGAAGAGATGGTACTAAGAGGAAGAAGACAGAAAAGTCATAGGACTTCATTGTCCTGTAGTTTTATACAAATATAAAATAGGAAAAATCACACATTGGGAGGCTGAGGCAGGAAGATAGCAAGTTGGGAAGCCAGTGGGAAGTGCCAGAGAGCCACATTAATGTTAAGGCAGTCTGAAGGTCAAGATTCAATTGAGAGTATGGATAGCTGGAGATCTAGAAATGTGTAGGAAGAGAGAGGGAGACTAGTCCATCTGAGGTGGATAGAATACCAGGCCAGAGATATTAACATTGCAAATGGGAAGCCAAGTGTTACGGTTAGTGCTTAGTTTGTTCTCTCAAAGATTCATGTAAGTCCTGGGAGGGATGGCTTGAGGGCTAGGGCCAGAGAGGTGGAATCCTTTAAATTGGTAGATTGCATTTCTCCCAGACTATGGCCTCTCTGAGAGTGGGTCATGCTGGATACAGCAGCACACCAGCCTCCCCTCTGGACCCTGTAGAGTGGGGTTGTGGTGTCTATGATTTAGGCCGTCTTCAGCAGAAAGGAGATATTTGGGAAAGATGGAGGCACTGACCCTCTCTCCTGAGCAAATAAGGCTCTGAGGTCTTGCTAGGTAATTCATGCTGTTTTAAAATATGAAACTCAGGCTGACCTCAAATTCATGGCAATCCTCCTGCTTCAGTCTCCTGATGGTTGGGGTTACAGAAACCACTCTTAAAGGAGTCTGCCTTGGAGCCAGCTGAGTAAGGACTGAAACCTCCATTAACTGTGAGCTAAATAAAACTTTCTTTCCTTCATTTTGAGAGTTGGTTATTTGTCCCAGCAACCAGAGAAGAGTAACTGAGACACCAAGTAAAGCCAGAGCTGGTGAGCTGCTGAGATAAACAGAAAGGAAGATGCAATGCAGCCTAAGAAGAGGACTCAGGTTTGAGGACACTGAAGTGCTTATTTCTAACTCCCCCTGGGGAGTGGGTCTTCTGGAGTCTAAGCCTGACAGAGGGAAAAACATAGTATTAGACCAACTCCCTCTGCCTGTTGCAGCATCTGTCCCATTGGAAGGTGCTATATTCCAGATATTAGCATCCAAATCACAAGTAACAAAGATACAAGTCTGCTTATTCCTGCAAGAGATAGTCACTCGATAGCTTCAGGGTAAGAGAGTTATTGCTCAGGCATATAATTTAGATAAACAAAGAAACAAACTCACTATCAACACCCAAGATGTTCCTCTTATCTGTATTTTATTGCATGTTAACATCTCGCCATCAAAGATTCAATTATTTGGGTGAGAACTCAGGTAAATGTTATTCACAGACAATACGATGGAGGACACTAATTTTCCACTAGATTATTTACAGTTGTTGAGTTTTACTTTGAATTAGTTTAGCTAAATCCTTCTTTACTGTAATTAGTTAAGCTCTTTTTCTTTATCACTCTGTGTATATGGAGAGTGGCAACATCAGTTTGAGTAACAAGGGTCCAAAATTTCTCTGTAAAATATCTGTCAACTTTCAAGGAATTCAACTTTTTCAAAAGCTAAACCATTCCTTTACAGTAACGGAGGATTTTTCTGCAGCAATGATTTCTTAAGGATGATACTTTATGGCATAATTTTGCCAAATGCTAGCTCAGCTTTGGGTACTACACTCAAAGAATATGAGAGAAAATAGTTCCAGTGGTGGCAATGAAAACTTACAGCATTTTGCATTTAACTATTAAACATTGAGTTACAGATATGTAGGTGGAATTTCAAATTAGAAAGCTAGCTGTGTACATGAACAAGTACTGTTCAAGAAAACAAGACATACTGCAGACATCAGCTGAGGTTCAGTTGATGTGAACATTCAGGTAATGCTCAAGCTGGGAAAAATGTTTTGTGTCATTGGTTACTTCAGCAGTTTGTGAAAAACGGCCCTGAAACATTCAATGAATCTGAGATGTACCAGTGAGAAGTGAAAATCTGTATCTTGGATTGCCTGGCATACCTTTTGTCAGGGGCTGGCATGAACAAGAAGATGCTGGGAAGTGCGTGTGGCTGAGCAGGGGTAGAGGGCAAACTGGGTAGGGTGCTGCATGGAAGCAAAGACAGGAAGGAGAAGCAGGGGTCTGGTTGAAGGAAGTGAGCTCTACAGAAGAAGGTAGGAGCATGGCAGCCATCTGAACTGGTCTGTAATGGTGGTGAAGTGAATGTGGGTGTGGAGAAGGGTGGATCCTTGTCTTCTAAGAGGGAGAGTTTCATTGTACTGAGTTCCTTCCACACAGCACTATTTTCAGGTATCTGTCTATCTATCTATCTATCTATCTATCTATCTATCTATCTATCTATCTATCTATAATCTATCTATCATCTATCCTTACTTTTAATTAAATTACATATGAAATATTTCAGACACACAAATAGCAATTATGAAGCTGACAAATTAGGGGCCTGGGAGATAGTTCAGTGGCACAAGTTCCTACCTGACAAGTGCAGGGTCCTGAGTTTGATCCCTTGTACCACACACACACACACACACACACACACACACACACACACACACACAGATGATCAGTATTCATATTCACCATCTCATTCATATCCCACAAAAAAGGAAAGACCATTATGTAATTGTATATACAAAATAGTTAGGATAGATATACAGCTGATTTCTCTTAATTCAATGAGAAGAAAGATTTGCACTAATAGTGTTTGGACAGGATATCATGTCTACATCTTGTACTAAGAAGATAACAATGTACCATGTATTAATTATTGAAACTGTCCTATTAATCAGTTTTGAAACCATCTCATTGCTATTTGTTTCTCAATAAAATTAATAAAAAAGGCCAATTTGAAAAAAAAAAAGGTGCAGCTGACATACTCAATAGCAAAAGTGTGAAAGCTTCTCCTTTAAGACCAGGAACAAGATTAGCAAGGCTGATGTTGTGACAGCTATTAAACATTGTGCTTAAGGCTCTAAGCACACAAGTTAGACAATAAAAATAAATAAAAAGTATCTAATTGGAAACACAGAAAAAATACTCATATTCATATCACTCAGTTTAAATATGTTATGACATAACATACATATGACTGAGACCTAGCTCTACAAGTAGGCACCATCCTGAGGTTCATGTTTATTATTTCTACCTGTGTTATTATAGTTCTATGACATATACAAATATTTTATATAATATTGTTTACCCATGTACCCTAATGTCAATAATGTAATATATTGTTTACAGTGGCTTTATAATAAATCTTGGTACCAAGGGTATTCTTAGTATGAGATTAAGTTTGGTTCAACATTAGTTTATCATACATAAAGAAGGTATTACATTATGCGTATTTTCTCTGAGTTTGTTCTTTTTTCAGTGATTATCTTGATTTTTTGTTTACCTTTTGTATTTGCATATAAATTTACGAGTTTTCAAAATCCCTTCAAAAATTCTGACAAAGTGTTTCATAAAATTCATACCAAGATAATAAGATTCTTCCTGAAGACCATGTTGCTGGACTTGAAAACACAAAGAGATACCATTGTATACACTTTAAGATGGCCAAAATCGTACTAGAGACAAAAAGACAATTTCAAATACCATGAGCATGTGGAGTAACAGAAAATCTCATCCATTATGGATGGGAATCCAAATTGGAAAGCCTCTTTAGAAGACATTTTGTAATTCTTACAAAAATAAATACTCAAAAAAAAAATAAATACTCTTACTACATAATGGAACATGCTCTTTATCCAAAACAGTTGAAAATTTATGTCCATACAAGAATTTACACACAGATGTTCATTTCAACTGTATTAATAGCTGTCGAAATTTGGAAGCCACCAGTATGTTCTTTAGTGTGCAAGGTGATAAAAACATAATACATCCACTATATCTTCATCTATAAAAAGAAATGGAGCCACAAGAAAGATATGGAAGAAACTTAAATGTATATTGATAAGTGAAAGCAAAGCCAACCTGAGAAGCCTACCTAGTGTAGAAAGTGATCTACTACATGCAACAATTTGGAAAAGGCCAAAGTGTGATGGGATAAAAGATCAGTGGTGGCTGCAGGTTGGGGGGCATGTCAGAGGGGTGAGTCAAAGCTGTGGCTGGAGAACTTTTAGAATCAAGGCGATGAGATTCAATTAGACTGACTTGACGCTTCTGATTATTAGTCAGCTTTTTGTTACTAAAAAAATAATAGGCACAGGATCCTTATGAAGAAAAAAGAGGTTTACTTGGCAATATCGATGTTCAAGCACATAGTCCTGCATCTTCCCAGCTCTTCTGAGCCTCCACTCTCTCATGTAGAAGGTGGAGGGTAGAGGTAGGAGTATTTGCTGCAGCACATGGTCGTATCTTGAGTCAGGAAGCACAGAAGTGGGGGACAGCCCTACTTTTTTTTGACAAGAATGCTCTCAAGTTAAGGCCTGCAGCAGTGCAGAGGTATTTCCTGACCCTGGTAGACTGTGGATCTTCCAGTTGGAAGACTGTTTAGAGGTCTCACAATCTTCCAATAGTGTTCCAATGAGGGACACAGCTGCTCGTTGTATGAAGCTTTGGGGAAACAAAAATAAAGTATATGGAAACTACAGCATATTGTTTGGTATTTTTATGGTTCAGTTTCTCATTTAATGCAGTTGTTTGCTGCTTCTGTTATGGTGTAAGCTCCCAAAGAGGAGTACCCAATTTTGTTTTGTTTTTAATATTTTGTATTTGGTACAGGGTCTCACTTGGTGGTGCATGCTTATAATCCCAGCACTGGGAAGGCTGAGAATAGAAGGATCACTACAAGTCCAAGCTGCATAGTGACATCCTGTACCAAATACATTAAAAAAATCCTTCATGGAAAATACTAGAAAGAATTAATGACTGAAATCTTATTTTTTTAAAAAGTTTCTGAACATCAAAGGAAATCACCTATAGAGTAAAAAAGAATACCTACAAATTGGGTGACATTATAGCCAACTGTCCCTCTGGCAAAGGACTTCTATCTAGAATATATAAGGAATTTTAAAAAATCAGGCCCCCTAAATTCAAATTTCTAATCCAAAAATGGTCTGAGATGGATACACACTTCTCACATGAAATATAAGTGGCAAATAAATATATGAAAAACAGCCGGGAAGATGGCTCAGTGGAATAAGCGCTTCCCTTGCAAGAGTAAAGCCCTGAGTTCAAACCCAGTTCCGAAAAAAAAAAAAAAAAAAAAAAAAAAAAGAAAAACATTCAACAACATTGATCATTCAACAAATACAAATTAAAACACTGAGATTCCATTTCATCCCAGAAAGAATGGATAACATCAAGAAGTCAGTCAATAACAAATGCTAAAGGGGTCGTGGAGAAAAAGGAACCCTTCTCCACTGTTGGTGTGAGTGCAGACTGGTACAACCACTATGGAAATCAGTGTGGGACTCATCAAAAGTCTAGGATTAGAAGTCCCATTCCACCCAGCTATTCCCCTCTTGGTATTTTTCCAGAAGAACTGAAAACCTCATACCACAGCAATAAATGTGCACCTATGTTTGTAGGAGCACAATTTGTGATAGTGATACAGGGAGAAAAACTGATCTTTGGTGCGTGACCTCTAAACAATGCAGGGAACCTCCAAATAACATAGGGAAAACTAACCTCCCGACCTGACCTGGATGAACCAAAGAATGAATTTCAGGAACAAATGGAGGTTGTGAGCAGAATATATTTATTGAGAGAAAGCTCCTGTCTGAGAAAGGGACAGGAGGGCCACCCCTAGTTCCCCAGGAAGCTGTCTCTTCTGGGGACTTTTATAGTGTAAAAGCATGGGGGATAAGGTGGAGAGAATGAGAACTCACTTAAATGGATGTGAGGTGTCATAAAACTATGGTCAACCAATGGAATCACAAGCACCATTGCTCAGGGAAAATTGATTAAGTCCAGAAATGGGGAAGCGAGTCACAGAGTAAGCGGGCATGAATACTGGACAGGGTCTCTTCCTTTTGGGGGTTGGGCTAGTGACTCACTTGGGCTCTTTCAAGGTGACTGATACTTATTTAGAATATCAGTCCCAGGTGCTAATCTTTTAGCATTTGTTTGGCCTTTAGGTCTTTAGGTCAGGCTCACAGCAGGAGCATCCAACCCTCTCACAGTTGTAAGGTATCTTCCTCTTTTGTGTTATCTCCTTCAAGGGCCTGGCCTTGTCTGACTGCCTATAATATTTCTAGCTAACTCGGCTGCCTGCAACAGTAGCTCAATCCTAGAAGCAACCCAAATGCCAATCAATTGAGGAATAGATAAAAAAAATTGTGCTATTTTTACACAATGGAATATTACTCATTATTATTTATTGTTTTACAACCAATGGTAGTGAAAAGCTTGACACTTGGTGGTACACAAAATTATGAATTAAAGTATGGCTTTTACCATAAATTTTTTTTTTTTTGCAGAACCAGGGATTGAATTCAGGCCCTTGTGCTTGCCAGGTAAGCATTTATTCCACTGAGCCATCTCCCAAGCCCCTCATTAAATGTTTTTTTTAAAGAAGATAGAGAGGAGTTGGAGAGATATCTTGGAGGTCTAAATACCTCATTGGCAGCACAAGGACCTGGGTTCTATTCCCAGCATAGCATGCCACAGTGGCCCTGGAGTCCTGAGTGCAATGTGTTGGTTACTGAAACTGGGCATGGGGGTGTATGCTGTAATCCCAGTGCTGAGGAAGCTGAAACTGAAGGATTACTATGAGTCTAAACTGTGTGGCAAGACCCTATACCAAATAAATAATTAAAATAAGATGTAGGAAAGACTAAATAAATAAAAATATTCTCTTTTCCATGAAAAAAATGGAATAAATATGAAATGAACAGACCAAACCATAGCTCAAAGTATATTTGGTATGATGACATTTTTATCTGGGGGATAAGAATTTAACTTTTATAAGGGCCAGCTGCTCTGATTCAAATAAACCTGCAATTAGAGCATGTGACAATGAGAAAATGCCTGGGGTAGAGGCACACATGTATTTTTTTTCCCTTAAAAAAAACTACCCCTATGTTAGCAAGCATTGTTTTCAAATGAAAAACTCCATGAAGGTTTTAGAGGAAAAGCCCTAGCATAATTTGGCCACACCCTTAGTTATATTTAAATGCTGCCCAGTCCAGTTTATTCCACCATTGTGCTAGCAATTGACCCTCTTTTCTACTATGACTTTTTGTTCTAATTAATACCATGATGAGCTTTTTATTGTTTCCCAGTAAACTGTTTCTGCCTTCTTCCTAACAAACTGACACAAAAGATGTCAAGACACTTTTGGGAAAAATAACTTACCTTGATTTACTAATAGAAAGTTTGTATCCAGAACAAAGAACAAACACTTATGAATAAATCAGAGGAAAGAAGCCATTCCAATAGGGAAAATGGACAAATGAAAGAACAGAAATGCCGCTTAATACTGCAGAACAGTTCCATGATATTGGCAGGAGCATGAAAGAATGCTACCACCGAGTATTGCCAGGGATGTAGCGCACAGAAAGTTCAGGTCAGAATCCAAATTAGTCTAGACACTGTTAAAATAGTTTGAATTCCCTGCAGAATTGATTGTGACTAGACTTCATTTCTCAACCATTCTACTACTAAGTAGACATTCTTAGAAAACTTTAACATGTGTGCTGGTTGATGGCTACCCAAATGGTAAAAGTATGTTATTCATAATAGCAAAATTGTAAAATTCAAATGTTCATAAACAATAAGATGCATAAATATGAAAGTTTTATAGTAAAATACTGCAGTAAAAGGAAAAGCAATCAACTTCAGAACATACGCCAGTATTGATGATTTTGAAGGCATTAACTTTAAAGAAACAAATAAATTGCAGAGGAAGTATGGTATTACTGCTTTCCAAATGTTCAAGCAGAGGGACACATGGGGTTATAAAGACCAAAACAAAAACAAGCTAATAACAATTGGAAAGAATCAGGATAGTGATTACCTCTAAGGGAGAAAGGAGACATGCTCAGGTATTGAATGGCTTCTGGGGATGGAAATTTTCTATTTCCTGGCCTGGGTGGTAGGCACTCGGTATTTTATCATCACTTTTTAACTGAACAAATATTTTTTCTGTATACCTGCAAGGTTCATTTTCTAATTCTAAGGAAAGCCCCTGTGGATGGATAATGTTGTCTTAGTTATTTTTCTCTCTCTGTTGAGATAAAATGCTCAATATCCAAAGTTAAGGAGAGAAAGGTTTATTTAGCTTATAGTGTGCAGAAGGTTCAGGCCTTAGTCGGCTGGCTGTAAGGCAGAGTGGTGTAGCAGAGGGACAACTGTCCCTGGTGGTGGAAGACACCAAAAGTAACAGGGAGGAAGCAGAGGGAAAATCTCTTTCTCCTTCTCTCCTATTGTTTGCAGGCTACCTGTCCCTGCCTCTTAGTTTTATTCTGAGTACCTGTAATCCCAACACACACACTCTAGATTGAGCCATCTCTAAACAACTGCATTTCAGAAGTTTTTGGCTTGAGCCTTTTACAGCGCAGCGTATTAGTATGGCTTTACTTTTTATATCTCATGCTTATACTTTTCTGCTGGATGGTTAAGACCAAGATAAAGCAAGACTTGTATAACAAGAAATGTAACTTTTGCATCTGACAAGGTCAGTCAAATCCCCTCAGGATTTACCCTGAAACCTTGTACAGCAGTTTATAAGTCTTTTGTCAGTGTCAGCCATCTGGACAAGTCATAGCTGTTGCCAGTTCTGTGGATAACCCACTACTATTATGGACTACTGGACTATATTGGATTATTCTGCTGAATTCATGCACCTACAGTAATTAAATAGCAACGGAATATCCATCTAAACAAAAAAGGAGGATGTAAATGAAGGACTATTTTGTGGTGAAAAAATATATAAATGTGTATCTGTATATACAAAATAGGATAGATATTCAGCTAATTTCTCTTAATTCAATGAGAAGAAAGATTTTTACTAATAGTGCTTAGGCAAGAGATCATGTCTGCATCTTGAACTATGAATAACTGCTATGAAGACCACAAAATGCAGTGTATTATTGTTACTGTCCTACTAACCTGATTTGAAATGTCTCATTGCTACTTCTTTCTCAATAAAATTCATTAAAAAATAAACAACCCTATGGCTCCATGGGAGTAGGGGCTACATCTAGACACAAACCACAACAAATGTCAACCTGTGTATTAAGACTTGGAGAAAGCACATAAGTAGAAAAGAGGCTGACTATTCACATTAGAAATGTTTGTGTGGAGTCAGTGTATTGGAGAATGGTTTGAAAAATGTGTTCAGTGAACCTTAAACCTGGGCTATATCAAGGGAAGCTGCAGGAATCTTGAGTAACTCGAGAGTTTGCTTTTTCTTTGACCTTGATTGTAGACATATAGATTCACAGAATATACAGTTATACAATTTTCCAAGATGATATTTTTACCTAAATATATTACATATTTTTGTTTTGTTAGGAAAGCTTGTAAAGTGAGAGGTTAAGAGGTAATTGTGGCTTAGCATTTTAGAAGTTCATGATTACATTAATAGATCGTAGAAGCAAACTAAATGTCAGAGGACAAAGGAATCTCAGTTAATAATGAAATACAGTACATGGACCAATATTGGTCCAGAGTTGCAGAGTAATCCAATATAGTCCAATAGTCCATAAAAGTAGTGGGTTATCCACAGAACTGGCAACAGCTATGACTCATTCAGATGGCCAACACTGACAAAAGTTGCAAGTATTCCTAGCACTTCACAAAATTAGCAAAACTAGATAGAAAATATCAGAAAAAATTAGACACAAGAAACAAACAAGAAAATGTCATAACCTAACACAATCAACTGCGAACATCACAGTAAATTCTGTAGCTGAGATTAAAATTTGTCTAAATGTATTCATCAGGATCCACTGTAGGAAGAAGGATAGTAAACTCAAATGTCTTAACTGAAGAACGATTAATGAAGAGGTATTTGCCATGATGTTGGATCTAGTAAGGGGAAGAAACAACAAACAATGATGTGCTAGAGGTTAACACAAAGCTATTTTTTAAAAGGCAGAAGTGTAGAATTTGTCAGTGGAGTCGTGTGAGACTTGGATTCATGGGGAGAGGACACCCAGCAGGGGTTGTGACAGCAGAGTAATGTAGCTCTTGCAAGTTCATGACAAGGCAGGGCAGAGATGGGAACAAACATGCAGGCTTTTCTCTCTTCCCATCTTCCAGTCTCCTTCCAATTCTTGCGCTGGCAGAAAAAAACTAAACACCAGAGGACTGGGGAGTCTGAGATGATAATGAAATACAGTAATTGGACAAATATTGGGTCGAGGAGAAACAGAGAACATCTGAAATAGAGCTGAGACCATGGAAATGAACAGAGTGGACATCTGTCAGCATCATCTAATGTATTTTTGTCTCCATAAAATATGTCTTACTGAATTAGCTCTGCAATATAGTTTAAGGGCATTGTAGATGCAGAATTGTCTTTGCAATTTGCAAAGCTATCATTTGCCATCCATTTATTTTTATGATAAGTGGAGGGAGGTATCAGAACACACATCTTTGCACAGAAAGAAAATAATTTTGAATCTTTTATATATATAATCTCAAAGTAGAAATTATAAAGTGCTGAACAATCTTGTATTATTTAGTTTTTGTATCTCTTTCTCTGACATAAAGATTTGTTACGCTGTTTTCATTTAAAATTTACTGAGTGAGTAAAACTTTTGTGGGATTGTGGGCAGTGCTGTCCACTGTCTACGGCACTGCCCTCAGAAATGTTCTGAATGCCGATGTACCTTCTGACTCAGCTCAATACAGCACACAGCTGGGCCACTGATATGGAAGGCTGCTGCTGAGTCGCTTGGATTCTGTGAGGAGCAAAATCCTAAGAAAACTTTCAGCCCTTGAGTACAGAAAGAATGTGTAGATATAGTGGGTTGTGACTTTTACTATTAGGTTATATGATATGGCCCTGGTGGCTGAAAAAAAGGGAAGTTATTCTGTGTGGACCTGATTTGCTCTGGCAAGCCTTAAAAAATGATTGAGTTCTTCCTGGGAAGAGATTGAAAGTTTGGGAAATTTAAAGCGTGTGAATTTTATGTCTACAGAAGATCCTCCATTGCAGATTCAAAGTATTAGAAGATCACATGATAAGAAGCAAAGAGGGCTTGTAAGTACTGAATGAATCCCAGAAGTGCCAGTCATTAAGGACCTGGAGACCTCAGTTCTACAAACAGAAGGAAACCCCAGAGTTTAGGAGAAACTCAAAGCTTCAAACGAGAGTGTAGTTGGCAGCAGACTTGATTTCAGTACAGGGACAATCTGAGCATGGAACTCCTCACTGCTATGTGAGAAATTCTGACTTATAGGATGAACTGAGAATGGAGAGTTAATATCAAACCACTAAGTTAGTGGTAATTAATTTTACAGTAATAGGAATTACATGAGAGTCTGAATCTGAAATTTTCCTGGGTTTACAAAATGCTACAACTGAAGCCAAATAATTATATTGGGTACTAAGTGATTGGGTAAAGTCACAGAAGGATAGTGCAATCTTTGTGGATGTCAGCTGTCTCCACCAAGAATGAAACATTTGTGCAAGATGTTTTCTGGTTGTGGAGCTCCACTGATGGATGATTCTCTCATGGCCACTCTACCTATCACTGATAAAATAAACACCTCTGCTCCAAGATCGATTTCATTCTATGCCCGCAGCATGGAAGGGCAGGAGGCAATGCAATTGCTTACAATGATGCTATTTCCTGTCTTTCACCTCTGTTATATTGTTGAGACAATGGAGATCTTTAGGCTCAGCATTCAAAACATGAAAAATTTTCCAAAGTCTTTGACATTGTTTGGAGATTCATGTATATAGATCTCCTATAAGTTAAAAGTGTCATGTTTCAGGTCTGTCATCTCATGTAGCCTCATCTTTACCTTTTTAATTTTAATATAAAACAAAAATGCTAATCTAAACTGTAAAAAACAAGAGAATAAAAATGTGACAGTTGATTCAAGTGTGATGTCTTGTTTCTGCTTTGTGGTAGACTGAATATACAATTTATTTCCCATGTAAAATTCTTTCCTCATTGTGAGGGGCATAAAAATGTGCAGGACACTGTGCTGAACAACTCAGGGCCGAGACAGATTGACGATGCCACGTTTGCTGGACAGCTTTAGGAGTCAGGCTTCCTAATCATCAATGCACTGCAAGTCTCTGGAACTTAGTGGATATTAATGATTAATAGTACTGAGTGATTCCAATTTTCCTAAAAGATACGATTGAAATTCTAAGTTGTAATCTGTTTATACCTACCTTGCTGTGACTTGGGATGCCTATTACCCTGACAATTTGAAGAAGACTCAGGATTTGTTTTGTTTATTTGTCTTGTTGTTTTTGAAAATGAAGAGGAATTGTCTATTTCTTACATTTTAGAATTAATTCAGGTCCATTTTATAAATATATATTAATAATTCAGACAAGCATAAAAAATTCCACAATAAGTGTCATAAAAAAGTCATTGCCAAATTCTTCTTTTTCATTTTTATGTTTTGAAGATTATAAAATAGTGATAGGAAAAAAAAGCACTAGAAACAATACAAAATTTCACTGAACAAGCTAATAGCTCAACAGTGGTTGCTATATTATATGACACTATCTTTAAATTCGTTTTTCAGGCTACCAGATATAAATGTGCAAGATTCATTTAAAGAAAAAGCACAACAAAACAATAACAAAAATATTGTGAGCAATTCAAAAGAAAGGAAAGAAAAAAATTAACATTAACATTAACTGCTCCTTTTAAAAGATAAGCAGAAATTGACAATACAATTATTCAAACTGTTCTGCATACATATACCTAAATATAACATTTCCTCTCCTTTCATTTGTCCTTTTCATTATCACAGTTTTTCCTTCCCATTGAAAACTTCTTTCTTTTTCACAGTATCTATTGTACATTTTAAATTTATTTTTTTTATTTTTCAAAGAAAATACAGATTAGAATTAAAGCAGAAAAAATTACAAGTGATACAAAGTTTCACTTAACAAAGTAATATGAATTTTACAGTATTTGTTGTAACACATAGTGTAGTCTTCCAAGCAGTTATTAATATTACCAGATATATGCATGTAAAATTGGAAGAAAAAAAGAAAGAAATGTATATGAAATTAAGAAGAGTAAAAAGTACAACCAATTGAAAAAAAGGGGACAAAACAAATTAAGTATTATCTTCTGCTTTCCACAGACAAGCAGAAATGCACAGTACAATTGTCCAAACCATGCTGCTTACATACACAGATAAGTCTTTTTTCCTCCATTCCCTTTCCTGTCCTTTTCCTCAACTCAGTAACTTTCCTTTTGGATAATTTTATCTCCTTTTCCCGGTATCTATTTATTATGGTTTATGTCTAGTTGTTCCCCCAATGCTCATGTAAGTCATGGGGCATGCCTGTTGGAGGAACAGCCAGTGGCTTGAGGGGTGGGGCCAGAGGACCAGCATGCGGCTCAAGGGGCAGGGCCAGAGAGACTTGAACAGTTAACTTGGCAGCATGCACTCTGCCCCTCCCCCCAGGCCAGTCACCTCCTTTGGAGATGTGGATAGGATCATCTTGGACAGGACAGCACCCCAGCCTCTCCAGACTGTAGCAGTGGGTAGCCATCTGTGATTGAAGCCACCTTGTGTGGAGAGGAGTTATTTGGAGAAACAGAGGCACTGAACCTCTTTCTTGAGTAAATAAGGCCACAAGATCTTGCTATATATAATTCAGGCTGCTTTAAACTGTGAAAACTCTAGTAACTGTGAGCTAAATAAACCTTTCCTTCCCTCATTTTGAGTGTTGGGTATTTTTTCCAGCTACAAGTGAAGAGTAACTGAGAGAGAATTTTGTGCCAGAGGAGTGGAGTCATTGCTTTGGCCAACCCTGTCCGTGTGTATTATCAGCTTTTGGGACTGGCTTATGGAAAGAGACAGGACATGTTTGGAGATGCGACCTTCAAGGGAAGTGGTGGAACAGCTTCGGCTCTTCCATAAGGGAGATTCTGGTAAAAGCTCAGACCAGAAGGCTAATAGAAAGCCTGCGTGTAGTGATCAGGGCAGGGAGATTTCAACTGGGAAGAAAAACTGCATTGGTTATTGGACTCCAGTTCATTTGTGTTATGGCTTGGCAGAAAGTTTGGCTGAATTTTGTACATGTCCAGAGACTTTGCCTGAGACTGAGATTAAACATGGAGGACTGATTAATCTTTCAAAGGAAATTTCAAAGCAGTCAAATATTGGAGCAGTGGGATGGTTACTGTTGGAGGCTCTTAGATTTATCTTAAGAACGAAGAGCAAAGAGGCCTGCACAATGATTTAAAATGTGAGTTTGGCCAGAAAGGAAGCTGCAATAAAGCTGTGGAATGCAAAGATAGAACTGAGATCTCCATTGCCCAGGAGGAACCGAGAGCGGAAAAGATGTCCCGAGGGCATCACAGGAGGTCACATATTCTTTCCCTTTGCATTCTCAGAATCACAAAGGTGAGGGACTTTGCTTTGAGGAGAAATCCATAGAGCCTCATGCTCCAGAATGGAGGTGGCAGCCACACCAGGTTCTAGAATGGAGGCAGCCACACCAGATTTCAGAAAGGTGTCAGCATGGAGAATTTGTTTCTTGGAATCAGGGTCAGAGTTCCCGGGGATCCAGGAACTTGACCCCTACAGCCAAGAGAGGAAAAAGCCTGGTTACTCCTCCAGCTGGCAGCAGACCTTGGCATCATCCATGTGGTGTTGGTTTTAGATGCATGCAGAATGCAGGAGTTCTGAGGTTAAGGAGGTTTCTACCTAGATTTCAGAAGAAGGCCTGGGGGGCTGGGCAGTGTGCCCCTGGGAGGGCAGTGAGTAAAGCTGTGAGCGAGAAACCTATTCAGTGGAACCCCCGGTTATTTGGAAAAGACAGGAACATGGATCGTCTAAGGGGAAACTGCCAGGAGAGAGAAAAGCCAGCCTAAGAGAGAAGCCATGGGAGCTACAACCACCAGAGGTGACATAGGGGCAGAGCCAACATGGAGTACAAAATTTGGCACAGATTGCTTTGAATGTTCCACAAGGACCTACAGGACTCAGTGTTTGTCCTGCTGAATTTTGGACTTGTTTTGGCCTAGGTGGTTTGTATTCTCCTGTGTACACCTTTTGGAGTAGCAATGTTTATCTTGTGCCTTTGAATGTTGGATGTATTTAACTTTTCATTTGTACAGGGGCTCACAGTTGAGAGTTTGCCTTTGATCTTGGAGGATCCTTGGGACTTGGACCTTTTTGAAGTGCTGAAATGTTTGGGACTTTGGCCACTCTTAGAGATAGACTAAAATGCCTTTTGGACAAAGGGATGTGCATGAGGCTTTGGAGGTCCAGGGATGGAATGTAATGGCTTACGTCCAGTTGTCCCCCCAAATCCTCATGTAAATCATGGGGCAGATCTGGCTGGAGGAGCAGCCAGTGGCTTGAGGGGTGGGGCCAGAGGATCAGGGCGATGCTTGAGGAATGGGCCCAAAGCGATGTGAACCATTAACTTGGCAGCATGTACTTGCCCCTCCCCGCAGGCCAGCGGCTTCCCTTGGAGGTGTGGAGAGGATCATGGTGGACATGGCAGCACCCTAACTTCTCCTCGAGACCTGTAGCATGGGGCCAAGGCGTCTGTGATTGAGGCCACCTTGGGCAGAGTGGAGATATTTTGAGAAGACAGGAACGTTGACCCTCTTTCCTGGGCAAATAAAGCTCTGAGGTCTTGCTATATAATTTAGACTACTTTAAACAGTGAAACCTCCAGTAATTTTGAGCTAAATAAGCCTCTCCTTCCCTCATTTTGAGTGTCAAGTATTTATCCCAGAAATGAGTGAAAAGTAACTGAGACACTATTATACATCTCAGATTTCATTTTTCTCTTTCAGGTTCTCACATTAAGGAGACAATATGATGTTTGCACATGTGGGTCTGATTTATTTCACTTAAGAGTATGGTTTCTAGTTGCATCCCTTTACAAAAAAAAAAAACTCAAAGTAATCCTGTTTTATAGCTGAATAATACTGTGTAATGTTACAATACCACATCTTCTTTATCAGTTCTTCAGTTCATAGGCATCTGGATTGTTTCCAGGATTGAGCTATGACAAATTGTGCTACTATAAACATTAGTGCACACATAAAATTTTGGTATGAGGTTATCAGTTTTTCTGGAAAGATTCTCAAGAGGGGAATAGCTATCTTGAATGAGATCCCCAATCCTAGCTTTTCAAGTAATCGCCACATTGATTTCCACAGTGGCTGTACCAGTCTGCACTCCCACCAACAGTGGAGAAGAGTTTCTCCACAGCCCTTCTAGCATTTGTTATTGGTTGACATCTTGATGTTAGCCATTCTTTCTGGGGTGAGATGGACTCTCAATGCTGTTTTAATTTGCATTTCTTGAATGACCAATGATTTTGAATGCTTTTTCATATATTTGTTTTTCCTTGAGAAGTGTGTATTCATCTCAGGTGCCCCCTTTGTGAATTGGTTCTTTGAATTTGGGGAGGCCGATTTCTTTTTAATTGTACATATACTCTAGATAGAAGGCTTTTCTTAGAGGGAAGTCAATTATTTTTCCTCAGTTTGTGCTTTCTTTTCACTTTGTTGGGAATCTGTTTTGAAGTACAGAAACTTCATCAAGATGAGATTCAGTTGTTGAATCTTTGAAGTACTTACTGTATAGTTTAGTTTCTCTCTGCTTGCCCCTCTGTCTTTAAGATTTCTACCTACACTTTCCTCCAGATGACTTAGTGTTTCTGTTTTGAAATTTAAATCTTTGAATCATTTTCATTATAGCTTAGTGTATGGTGATAGGCATGGGTCTAGTTTTACCTTTCAGCATATGGAAAGCCAAGTTTTCCAGCACCATTTATTAAAGTGGCTATCTTTCTTCCAGTGAACATACTTGGCTGCTTTATCAAAGATAAGGTGGATGAGTGTGTTTGCATCAAGAAGATGTGTGGCATTGATCTTCAGGTCTGTCTCTATGCAGTACTGTGCTGATTTTATCATAGAGGTTTCAGGCAATGGTTAGCTGTTCTAAGGCATAAAATATGGCATAAAGACATGGCAGAGAAAGGCAATCAATTCATTGCATGTGGAAAGCAGACATCAGCTGAGGAGCTAAAAGAAGTGATATATGCACCAGATGCACCCACCACCCTGTTTTATCTCCCTGCAGTATACTCAGCTGTGAACTCTCCAGGGAATGAATGCACTGGTAAGTACAATGTCACATGATCAAATCATCTACCCAGTCCCAGCTTTAAATATATGAAGCTTCTTGGGGGAAAATTTTGATAAACAATAATACTTCCTTGGATAATGTACTATTTTTCACTGGGAACAGATATTTCCCTGCAGAATGGTGCTAGGACTTGAATGAAATGAGTGAGTGAGTCAGTGGGAGCACAAAACTAAAGGAGGTGCTCATTTATCTAAGTGCACCTATAGGACATTGAGAATGAGTTCCCTCCGTAGATGTAGTGTCCTGTGAACCTCATATACCTCATTAACTTCTGCCTTTATTCAGGATTTTTATTTGTGTCACAAAGAAAATAATATGGAGAGTTAAAAAATACTTTTGGAAGACATTACTCCAGTACAGTGTTCTAAAAATTTAATATGCAAAAAGCATCTGGGTGTCTTGTTAAAAATGTAGATTTCAACTCTGTCTGCAGTGGGACCTGAAGTAATGTATTCTCTTTTCTTTTTATTAATTTTATTGAGAAACAATTAGCAATGAGACAGTTTCAAAACTGATTAGTAGGATAGTTCCAATGATTAATACATTGCATATTGTTGTCTTTGTAGTAGTTATTCATAGTACAAGCAAGATGCAGAATGATATCCTGTCCAAACACTATTAGTACAAATCTTTCTTCTCACTGAATTAAGAGAAAGTAGCTGTGTATCTATTGTAACTATTTTTTATACACAGATACAAATTTTTCTTTCATTTATATCCCATTTTTTGTTTAGTTTTGACAGAGATTGGTATTCCATTGCCATTTAAATATTGTAGGTGCATGAATTCAGCAAAAATAATCCAATCTTGTCAAGTAGTGTATAATAGTACTGGGTTATCTGTAGGACTAACAATGTCAAAAGTTATTGGCTTGAGCCTTTTACAGCTCAGCATATTAATATGGCTTTACTTTTTTTTTTTGGCAGGACTGGGCTATTGAACTCAGGCCCTTGTGCTTTCTAGGGAAGCTCTTATTCCACTGAGCCATCTCTGTGGCCCTGGCTTTACTTTTTATACTTCATTTTTATACTTTTCTGCTGGATAGTCAAGACCAAGATAAAGGAAGATCTATATTGCAAGAAATGTAACTTTTGTATCTGACATGGTCAACCAAATCCCCCTCAGGACTTACTCTGAAACCTTTTTTGCAGTTTTTAGATCCTTTATCAGTGTCAGCCATGTGGATGAATCATGGCCATTGCTTGACCAATTTTCTTTCCGTGAAAAACTAAGAGAATGTTTTCTCTCTATGTTACTCACCTTAGGTACACTCTACATCATCGATCACTTTCCTCTGTGGCTGCATAAACTCCTTGATCAGGAAATTTGGGGCACAACTGAGTTACATGATGTTACAGTACACGTTCTCCTATGTCCTGAGTCCTCACTGACCTTGAAAGGAGGGCCAAAATGTTGGCTGCCCTTGCAGCCCTTCTTTTTCTCTAATTTTTGGTCTGCAACCTTTAGTTGTTAGCTCTCCAGAGGAAAAAATTAATGGTATTATTATCCTATAACATAGGGAGTTGTGCTTAACCTCATTATCTGTGTGAATATCAAACATCTCAGACAAGGTTATGTATTCTCTAATGAACTTGCTGAGCACAACTACACAACAAGGAAATGATACATGCTATGTGCCATAGTTCTCTTGAAATACTGATTAATTCAAGTCCCAAGGTTACTAATTTAGTTGATTCAGATATAACTTAGAAATTCACATCTCTAACAAATATTAGGTAAAAGTGAAGCTATTGACCTAAGTCAATAAGTGCTTTAAATCAACTACAGTGTCCTGGGCCAGGGAATACAATATTATCCCTCTCATCACTGAGATAAAATACTCAGCACATATTACTGGTAGAGGGAAGTTTTCTTTGACTTATGGTTTCAGAGGATCTGGCCCATGGTAGGCTGTCTCCATTGCTGAAACATCATGATGGGAAAGATGTCAGTGAACAAGGGTGCTCCTTTCATGGCCATGAGGGTAGAGAATGGGAACAGCGCCATAGAGGAATGGGCCAGATATAGACCCCAGGATCATGTCTCCATGACCCACTCAAAAATGCTTTTTTAATTCTATACCAATCAAGTTGATAGTTCAGCTTACCTGTCACATTCTACCTCTCTTCAACTTTACACCCAAATTCATGTCCTTAAACTATATTTAATCTTAGAATGTAGATAATACAGTAGCAAGATCATAATTCCACCTGAGCTGATGAAACTATCTTGCATAATAACACACTCACATCATTCCCAAGTTTCAATAGTCCCATCATTTTGATTCAAAAGACCAATTCCAAAGTGTTTTCTGGGAATAAAGGCAACTTCTTAGGTGTAAACTTTGAAACATTAAAAAAAATGCAAATTATATAATTCCCCCAAACAATGGTACCGGGTCAACACTTTCATTCTAAGTATGAGAAATCAAGGGATAGGTGACAACCAAAGTAAGATTGAAACACAGACTGGCAAACATTGAGTCCTCTAGAACCATGCCCATCATCTGAGGCGCATGGTGGTAAGTTATGAATTCCAGAAGTTTTGAGTGGCTTTGCTGGTTCAGCCCCTATGACCTCTGTTTTCAGCTGGTTCCATCACTGTGGTTTTCTTTTGAAGTTTTTTTTTTTTATGTTCCTAGTATCTCTGACTTTCTATAGTCTCCACTGAATCTTCAGGTTCATCCTCACAACTTCATACACATGCATACAACCTTCAAGGTAGAATACCTGGTTGTCGAGGTTGTTCTATGAACTTTGAGTGAAAGCACTGATGAGGCTACAACTCTTGCTTTTTCTTACTTGAACACCAGCCCAATGCCAATGTCTACTGTCAGTTGTGTTTGGTCCCAGTGGACATTGGTACACTAGCCACTGATTTTTCTGGATGTCTAAGCTGAGTGAAATGAATGCCTTGGAACTACTTTAATAGAGATCATTCTTCAGTGGGGGTCCAATATTTCTCCTCTGAAAAGAAAGATTTACACTTTTACACTATTCAGCCTTGAATCTTGTAGATTCCTGAGATGCTCTGAAGGCATATTTCTTCTTGTCTACTTTCAGGGTACTCGGTTTTTGCTTACTGCCACTATTGACATCAGAAATCACACCTCTCTTATCCTTGATTTTTCATGTGGTTCCAATTGGATCAAATTGAAGTTTTTCAAATGTTTTCAGTCTGCTTTCCGTTCCTGTTCTCTTTATAAATCTAGCTAAAAGCAACTGGCAGTATGCATGTCACAGTTTGAACAAAAAGGTATTTTGTAATTTCCTAACCAGATTATTTAGCTAGTATTACTTTAACCCAGTCCTCTGCAAAGTCTAAAGATATGGGCAAAATATGGACATGTTCTTTGCTACAATATAACATATATGACCTGTAGTCCAAATCCCCATGGCATCTTCATCTGAAATCTTATGAGCTTGGGTTTATCATTTCTGTTTCTATCAGCTCAGCATTCTGGCCTTCTCAGCTCTGATTGCAACCATCCATCAGGCTTTCTTTTATAGCATTTTAGGTTTTCTCTAGTCCACATCTTCAAACTTTCCAGGTTTCTTAATGCAAAATTGTTCCAATGGCTCCTCAGCTATATGGTTAGGTATAGTCATAGCTCTATTTTCTGGTGCCAATTTTACTCTTGGTCATCATTCTTGTCTCTGCTACAAAGTACCAACAACCACACCTTAGAGGGGAAGAGGCCTATTTTAGTTCATAATTTTAGAGGTTTTGGTAAATGGCCAGCTTGTTCCACAGGAAAAAGTCATAATTATAGCCTGACAGAAAAGAACCATTCTGTGGTGGCTGGAAAGCAGAGTAGGGGTTCAGCACGGAGAAGAAAGGGCCAGGGACCAGTTGTACACCTCACGAGTATGACTGCATAATCTATACCGAGAAGTGGGATTTATCTAATAGGTGGCTTTTTAGTCAATTAAGTTGATCATTCAGCTTGATTTGTCACATTTTATCCTCTCAGGCTGCAGCATCTGCTATGCTACTTAACTCATATAATTTATCTTAGTGTAGTATAGTAGGATCTTTAATTGATTTTAAAGCATATTCGAAAAAAATTTAAAGAGTATTTTCAGAGTTTAGGCTTAGTGACATTGGGCTCTCTGGTATATCATTGAAATTTAGTACAACATATACCCACACCCACACACATATCTTGATTGTTGTCAGTGCTCATGTCAATTCCATTTGTTCAGGATTTATGGGATGCATACTTAATTCTACAAAGTCCACCAAAAATCTCATGTGTTCAGAGGAAGGCTTTTAGGAGGGATTTTGATTGCAAGGATGCTAATGCATCAGGGGATGAATTCACTGATATTTTAATGGCTGACTGTGGTACAGGGAGGAAGGCGCTGGCTAAAGGAGGTTTGTCACTGAGGTCATGACTTGGAGGGTAAATCTCTTGTTTGGGTCTTTCCTGCTCTCTACTTCCTGGCTGTCATGAATAGAGCAGTTTTCCATATACCATGTCTCTTTACAATGCTTTTCTGCCTGGAAGCCAGCTGATCTCACTCTACAATTTTTGAAATAATATCAGTTAAACCAAAATGAATCAAAGGAAGGAGAGAGGTAGCATAACATATCTGTAGATAGCTACGCCTACCAAAAGCTCATGTTTTATTTGTTTAAAATCTAAAATCTTCTTTCTATCAAAAGATAATGATATATAGAGGAACATTAAGTAAACGAGAAGATTTTTAGGAATTAAAAAATTAGAATGATTTTAAGTTAAGATGTGAAAGATATTGTAACATGCCCATTAGAGAAATTGAACCTAAAGCATCAATTCAGCATTTACAGACTTTCAGTACATTGATCATGAAGAAATAAACTGAGTTCCGGGATTCCTCATTTTTCTCTACAATGTCCATACCTGTTACAAAAGCTGACAAAAACAACCACTCAGTAAATATGCGGCAAATGAATAGTGTTGGTATGAATTAACTAATGAATTGCATGGGAAAACATTGTTGGCATCTAGAATAAAAGATTGGCATATCTGAATCAGATGTGAGGTATACAGTGAGATTTGCTAATTAAAATTTTAAGCATTTAAAATTTAAAATGAACAAGAAATGTTTGGACAATACAAGTAGTATTGCTTTTATTTATTTGGATTCTTTCATATTTCTCTGACCTTAAGAATTGTAGCAGAAGTATAATTATGAACTGCTGATAATCTTCAGAATATTCTCTTTGTTCTAGAGTCCTTCATCTAAATGTATAACTTGAGACTGTGTTACTTATGTTTTCTGAATATTATATATTAGCCTCATGGTTCCATGATGAACTGATTATTAGAACTACTGAAATATATCTTTCTATATTATCAGAACAACTTTTAAAATCTTTTTATACTATTGTGAATTGAACAGAACTTTCAGAAAGTTTTATGTTTTAAATCTACCAGAATTTGAGATAATCCACTAGTTGACTCATTTTCTAGGTCAGGTGTAAGAGAGCAGAGTATTTTAAGTAATTACTAAACAATGTCAGAACGCAGAGTTAACATCAAAAATGATATAGTCTATTTTGGACATTGAAAGAGGCTGATATGTCTTTACTATGTATGACAATAACACTATCAATTATAAAATATTGCAATGTGACAGTTTACCTTAATTGTATCAGTTTGATTGGCTTGGAATCTTCTCAAGAGATTAGTAAGCCATATTTCTAGATGTGCCTGTGTGAGTCCTGAATTTATGACCTTGAATGCTATTGTGATTTGTATCTAGATCTTTAAAAATCCAATACTCTCCTTAGTGTGGCCTTTTACAGGCAGCCAGGTCTAGGATGTGTTAATGTAGCTTAATGGTGTGTAATAACTAATCTATTGATTATTTTAACATAGCTCTGGATATGGCTAGTTGCAAGGCCCACCTGAGAGCAGACAGCACCTACCAATAGGCTTGTAGCCTAAATAGAATAGAAGAGAAAGGGAGGCTCACTTGATTTGCCAATTCCTTCATACCTTGCCACAGACTGTTTCTCTCCTGTCATGTTTTGAACATTCAACAGTAGACTGAAACCTTTAAAAACTGTCAGTAAAAACAAACCCTTCCTCCTTTAATTGTGTCAAGTGTTTTGTTTCAGCGATGAAAATATAACTAAAGAATGTACTGTAAGAAGTATGCTTCAAATACACAGTAAACATTTAAATTAAAAAAAAACATTATAGTCAAACACATTGTTATTAATGCACTTATCCTATTCTTTCCATTTTTCTAAAGAAGTTCTAAAAGTCCTATTTTGTGAGTATTTTTAGTTGCAGTGTCATGGTTGCTTTGATGTCCTGAATTGATACAAATGTTTGACTTTCATGGTCATTTTGAATTTGGAAAAAAAAAAAACCATAAGTCACAATGTAAGAGTCTGTGTGAATAAGGTAGGCAAGCACATCCATAATGATTTTTGAAGCCTGTGCTTCCATTGGATGGCTCTCATCAGCACTGTTCACTATATTTTTGATTATAATTCCTAAACATGACTTCCATACTTGATTCACAAGATGGCAAGAATGATGGGATAAGGGGCCAGGAAAATCGGTCAGTGGTCTAAGCACCTGCCTAGCAAGCACAAGAACCCAGGTTTCCCTACGAAAAGAGATTATAGAGGATTTCAGAAAATGGAAAGATATTCCATGCTCCTGGATAGGAAGAACCAACATTGTGAAGATGGCCATACTCCCAAAATTGCTGTACAGATTTAATGCAATCCCAGGGAAGCACTTATTCCACTGAGCCATCTCCCCAGCCCCTGCACTCCCTATCAAACTGCCACCAACATACCTCGCAGACCTAGAGAAATTGTTCCTAAAATTTACTTGGAACCACAAACGATCTAGAATAGCAAAGGCAATTTTGGCCAATAAAGACAAGGCAGGACGCATCATAATCCCTAACTTGAAATTATACTACAAAGCCACTGTGAAAAAAATCAAAATGGTATTGGCAACAAAATAAACCTACAGATCAGTGGAATAGATTAGATGATGCAGAGGCATCTACAATCATACTCAGTCATCTGCTCTTCAACAAAGGGGCTAAACAAGTTCACTGGAAGAAAGATAGCCTCTTTAACAAATGGTGCTGGAAAACATGGCTTTCTACATGCCAAAAAACTAAAACTTGACCCAGCTCTATCACCATGCACTAAGTTAAAGTCAAAATGGATTAAAGATCTAAACATTAAAGCAGAAACACTCAATCTCCTGGAAGAGAAAGTAGGAGGAATTCTTGAAGACATAGGGGTAGGTAAAGACTTCATGAACAAACATATATTTGCACGGGAAGCACTTGAAAGAATCAACAACTGGGATCAACTCTTCTTAAGGAGCTTCTGCATGTCAAAAGAAATTGTCAACAGAGTGAAAAGAAAACCCACAAATTTTGAAAAAATCCTAACTAATGAGCAATCAGACAGAAGTCTACTGTCTAGACTATATAAAGAACTAAGATATAACATAGCCCTCAAATTTAAAGACCCAATTCAGAAAGGGGCATCTGAGATGAATACACACTTCTCAGAAGACAAAATTAAAGAAGCAAATAAATATATGAAAAAATGCTCCAAATTGCTAGTCATCTGTGAAATGCAAATAGAAACAAAACTGAGATACCATCTCACTCCAGAAAGAATGGCTATCATAAGGAAATGAACCAACAACAGACGTTGGAGAGGTTGTGGGGAAAAGGGAACACTTCTCCACTGCTGGTGGGAATGTAGACTGGTACAATCATTGTGGAGGTCAATGTGGAGACTCCTCAAAACAGTAGGACCAGAAATCCCATTCAAACCGGGTATCCCCGTACTGGGAATTTTCTCAAAGGAACTGAAAACATTGTATCATAGTGATATATGTGTACCTATGTTTATAGCAGTGCAATGTGTGATAGCAAAATCTTGGAAACAACCAAGATGTCCATCACATGAGGAATGGATGAAAAAGATGTGGTATTTCCATATAATGGAGTATTACTCAGTTGTTAAGAACAATAAGTTTGATGCATTTATACTGAAGTGGATGCCACTTGAACATATACTCATAAATGAAATAAACCAGACACACATGTGTAAATACCGTATAGTCTCCCTGGTATAACAAATGAAAAGCAGAAATACAAAAGGAAACGTACAACAACAACTAAAATCAATTGAGTCAGATAAGGCTAAGTGAATGGCATATGCTGCAGGATACTATTCAACTGTTCTTCTGGATGGTTAACAACCTAAGTTCACAGATCAAAGTTGGAGAAATAGAAGAGCCACAAGGCCAGCCAACATTTTGGCCCTAGCCTTTCAAGGTCAGCGAAGACTCAGAACATAGGAGAACCTGTAATGCAACATCATGAAACTCGGTTGAGCTCCAAATTTTGTGAACAAGAAGATTATGGAGCCACAGAGGAAAGAGATCAAAGTTCTGTAGTGTGCCTGGGGAGAGTCACATGGAGAGAAAACTTTCTCTCAAGCTCTCAGAGAGAGCATACTGGTCAAGCATTGGCCGTGACTCATCCACATTGATTACACAGACAAAGGATCTACAGAATAAGGTACAGGACTACAAGATAAACCCTGAGGGGACTTCACTGACCTCATAAGAAACATAAAGTGCATGTGTTGGTATATAAGTCTTGCTTTATCTAAGTCTTAGCCATCCAGCAGAAAAGTATAAAAATGAAGTATACATTGCAGGGCCATAATACTAAATTGAGCTGTAAATGGCTATGGTTGACAACTTCTTCGGATAACTCACCATTGTTGTGGAATGCTAGACTGTGTAGGACTGTGTTGTCGAGTTCAAGCACCTAAGTTAGCTGAATGACAATGGAATGCCCATCTTTGACAGGTGTAGATAAAGGAAGGGGTATATAAAGGAAGAGTCATGATGTGTGTGTATGGACAGTATAGTTGGGATAGATAACGCTGTGTTTCTACATAATCTTATGAGAGGCAAGATTTGCACTAATGGTGGTTGGACAGGATATTATGTCGGCTTCTAGTACTATGGACAACCACTAGGAAAATATCAAGGTAGAAGGTATTAACTATTGAATCTTTGATGTAATTCAGGTATAAAAAATAAGATACACAAACAGCTACACTCTATTTACTGATAAGAGACATATAGTATAATAATGTCTGTAAGTATAATATCATGTATGCACCTTCTATGATACCAAAACATTTTGAAAATAGTTTTCAATGTATTAATTTATCAAATCCATCATGTCAAGGTATCTTAAAACTATCTCATTGATATTTGTACTTCAATAAAACAAAAATTAAAAGAAAAAAACCCAGGTTTGATACTTGATACTGCATGCTTTGCTGGTCCCACCCCAGGCCCACCTAGATGCCCATAGAATCTGGGCATGATGGTACATGCCTGAAATCCCAGGCTTGGGAGGCTGAGATGGGAGGATCACTATGAGTCCAACCTGTGTAGCAAGACCTTGTACCAAACACATATGTTTAAGAAAGAAAAAAAAAAAAGCAATGGTATAAGCATGTTCAAAGTGATGCAGAGTATTTCAAGGGAAACTAATGGCACTGTCTTTGAATGTGCTAAGTTAAAAAAATGTAAACATTCACTGAACATTTTAATCAACTTGAAATATGATCCCTGGCTCTTTCTCTTCTAGCACTGTTCCCCTGCTTTGCTCTCTGTTGTGAAGCAGCTTTGCTCCACAACTTTTCACCATGATATTTTTGACCTGTACCTGGCCTCCCATGAATTGAATCTCTTTAAACTATAAGCCAAATTAAACATTTCCTCCTTCATGTTGTGAGAGTCAGTTATTGTGTCTTGGTGACTGGAAACCTTACTAATGCACATGATGAAGGTACAAGAGAAGGTAAATTAACCATGTAGGAACAAATACAAGATGCCTTTATGAGTCATAACATATTTTTCAAAATTAGGTGATTTTAATTGCTGTTTGATCTACAATATTGTGCAGTCTTATGTTAGAGATGCTTATCCATTCTTTAAAGTATTCCATAGTTCAAAACCATGTGAATATTCTTCGTTTATTTAAAAAAAGTTTAGATCTTTTTCTGTGTCTGCTGGCTATGAAATGGTATTTTTTTTCTTTGTTTTTTTTTTTTGAAGCAAGGTCTCAGTAGGTAATCCATGTGGGCCTTGAACTCACTATGTAATCCTCTTGCCTCAAACTCACAGTAATCCTCTTGCCTCAGCTCCCAAGAGCTGAGAGTATGGTCATGTGCCTCCATGCCCAACTAAAATGACTCTAAGGCCACAATATAAACTGTGCATGGTAATGCACTTCTCTTGCCCCCACTACTTGGAAGGCTAAAACACAAGGAACACAGGAGCTGAGAAATACAAACCAGCCAGGACAAGACAACATCTGAACAAAAACGCTAAAACTTTGAAGTTGTTAGTTTCCTTTTCCCCCAAGCTTTTATTGAATGGCTAACAAATCAGAAGCTATAGTACATGATTAATTAGTATCTCATTTCTATTGAGCTTTAAAAAAACTTATTTAAATAAGATGACAATGTAATAAACTACATACAGCAGCCTCCGTTCTAGTTTATACACTTTGTTATCATAGAGAGGAAGTATTCTTATATTATAGCCAGAATACCTCTGTTATGTGTTATGGTTTAAATGCAAACAAAATCCTCTTCTTCAGAGGTGAGTTTTTAGAAGGGGTCTGAAACTTGGGGACACTACATTTATCAGTGAGTTCATCCATTGATGAGTTCAGTAGCTGAATGTGCTTTTAGGTGATGGTGCCTGGTAGGAGCTATGTTACTACTGTGTGACTTGAAAGGGTGAATGTATTCTTGTTCATGGTTCTAACTTCTCTCTCTGTTTCCCGGTTGTCTCTCCTCATCTAGGTGCTTCCATCATGTCCATCTTTTCTTTCTTTCTTGGACTTATAATGATCCTCCTGTTTTCAGCCTCCCAAGCACTGGGATTACAAGCATGTGGTACCATGTCTGGTCTCAATTGCTGTTTTAATGTGCTTTGGAGGCAAGGCCTGCATGGCAGGCCTGGGATCAAACCCTGGTTGCTGTGCCAGCCTAAGCATGTACTTTAATTTGCTGAGTTATCTGGCTGGCTCTCCCACAATGTCATTTCTATGCTGCAGAAGGACTGCCATGGACTGACCCTACTGATACTCTGAATGAAAGTAGACCTCTCCTTTAAATTGTGAATGTCTCTTTGAATAACTCCCTATGGTTGCAGAATGCGGGACTGTGTTGGATTGTGGTGTCGAGTTCAAGCACCTAAGGTAGTTGAATGTCAACGGAGTGCCCTCTTTTACAGGTGTAGATAAAGGAAGGGTTGTAGAAAGAAAAAATCATCCTGTGTGTGTATAGACAGTACAGTTGGGTTAGATAACGCTGTGCTTCTACATAATTCTATGAGAGGCAAGATCTGCATTATTGGTGGTGGGACAGGATATTATGTCGGCTTTTAGTGCTATGGTCATCCACTAGGTAAATAATTATTGAATCTTTGATATAATTCAGCTACATGAATACCTGTAAATATAATATCATGTATGCACCTTGTACAATACCAAAACATTATGAAAACAGTTTGCAATGTATTATTTCATCGACTCTGTATGGTTATGGTGTTTTGAAACTGTCTGATTGACATTTGTATTTCAATAAAATAAAAATAAATGGAAAAAAAA
>PVKA01012859.1:0-56604 GCA_004027165.1 Ctenomys sociabilis
GCATGCAGCCCACATTCATAGTGATCTTCCTGCTTTTTGCCTCCCATGTGCTGGGATGACAGGCGCGCGCCACCGCGCCCGGATTGCATTGCCGGCTCAGCGCACCCGAAGGCGGGGCCGACGCGGCTGGGGGAACCAAAGATCGAACACTGGTCCCTGCGCTTACCTAAGCAAGCGCTTAGTCCGCTGAGCTATACCGTCGGCCCTTACATGGATCTGGATGAGAGGATGTTCAAGCAAATTTTTTGTGAGGAGGGTGGCATCGTAGCGATCTATGAATTACTGTGTTTTCTAGTTTAATTTTGAACAGGAAGTCCTATTGCATGTGTTCCACTGGAACAAGCTTAGGAGAGTCTGTCGACCCAAAGTGTTTAGAACTTGTCTGGATTTTCTCCATTATGCATTCTCACTTAGAAGCACAAATCATACGGTGGAAGGACTCAGATATACATAGTCAATTCAGGCTTTCTATAAGTGTCCCGGACTGTGGCCCTCAACAATAAACAGAAAAGAAACAGTGCCCCTTAGTCAGTTATGAATGGCCTGCTTAAAGAAAGCTGTCAAGCTCTGCATTCTGTGATTCACCAGACCTGCCCTGAAGGTATTCAGTGGCCTCCAAAAAAAAAAAAAACAAAACTCCAACTCAGCGTATTTGTGTACATGGACCTGGATGGAACTATGTTCAATGATGCTTTTTCTGAGGAGACTGACATAGTGGTGATCTGCGCATTACTGTTTTTTCTAGTTGAATATTGAAACGGGTGTCCTGTTGTGGGCGGTCCAGTGGAACAGGATTCAGAGGGCTCATCTCCCTAAAGTGCCTAATACTTGTCTGGACATTCTCCATTACGCATTCCCACTTAGAAACATAAATCATATAGTGGAAGGTCATAGATATACATAGCCAAGTAGGGCCTTACACAGGTTTCTCTCATTGTAGTCCTCATCAATAAAGGGAAGAGAATCAGGGTTTCTAATGGGGGCCTGCAAATTAGCTCAGTTGTTAAGGGCTGGCATGAACAAATCAGTCAGGCTCAGCTTTCTGTGTTTCAATCCCCAGATCCTCAAGCCACGCGAGACCTGCCCTGAACGCATTTTTAAGCCTCCAAAAAACATCCTAACTCCGCATCCTTTGTACTTGGACCTGAATGGCCGTATATTCAAGGATACTTTTTCTGAGGAGACTGGAATGGTGGTGATCTATGAATTACTATGTTTTCTAGCTGAATTTTGATATCGAAATCCTTTTCGGGACAGTCCAGCAGTGCAGGTTTAGGAGGGCACATCTACCTAAAGTTCTTTCAGAAACTTCACAGACATGGAATGCATTTCTATACATGTTGGATAAGCAAACCTCATAAATTTTCATCTCATATTTCAGGGATAGTTTTCCTTTATAGTTTTTAGTAAATGTAAGTTATTTATACTATGAATTTCACTGAGCCATTTTCATGTTCATGTACTGTACTTTGGTCATCTCCATCCTCCTTTCTACCCTGTCTCCCCCACTTCCCTTTCCCCCCCTTCCTCTTTCCTAGAAGGCCCACTTTTGGACCATCTTCTTATTTGTTTCCATCTATAAGAAAAATTTGATATTTGTGTTTCTGTGTCTGGTTTATTTAGCTTAACATGGTGCCCTGAAATCCCATCTATTTTGCTGTAACTTAATTTTGTTTTTGTTTTTGTTATTGCTAATTCTGCACTATATATTTATGTCGTGTTTTTTCTGCCCATTTATTTTTTCCCAATATGAGTGTTTTTTGTTCTAAAAGGTAACTGAGCTAATACCATAGCAATTTTTTCTAGGCAGCCACATTAGCGAAATTTTGAAAGACCTCACCCCATTTGACATTTATAAAATTTTATTTTTCAGCATCAGAACTGCTATTAATGTTAACAGTGACCCATGTATTCTCTTTCCTTGGCCTCTCTGTCCAAGGAGGTGAAAACACATTTTTTTTCTAGGAGTAATCCCAGCAGCTCAGGGGGTCTGAGGCAGAAAGCTAATCTGCGGGTGCCAGCTCCATGGCTGCCCCCAGCACACTAAAATACATAGTCGAGGTGGATATCAACATCTAACTTACATAACTCCACTGTAGAAAGAAAACATTCCCAAAAGAAGTCTAAGAACTTTTTAATAATAAAAATTCTGATATTAGTATAATGCTCCAGTGAACACACTTTCTATTAGAAATAAGTTTGAAACAGAAATGAAGCAATGACTTGGTCATAGATCCCCTTGATTCTGGACAATTGCAGGTAGACTATTTTATAAAGTAAAAACAATCTTATGGAATTCTCTCAGAGGCTGTCACCAAACAGCACACTTTGAACTCATGGGATTCCTACTTAGGTTGCTGAAAATACAAACTTTTCACATAGGGAGAGATGATGGGCTTTTCAGATGTGGACTGATTACTGGAAAAATTAGTTCTGGTCCAACCGCATCTGCATACCTGCTAGGATGCTCTATAAAATCAAATGGTGGAATGGAATTTTCCATATGAAATCTAAATAATGTTAGTTATTCCCTTTAGAAACTGAAATTTTACCTTTCCTCAATACATAGCATTACTTTAATACTACACCAAGTCAACACTTATATCTTGAAAATATTCATTAGATAATATTCTTTTTAAATAAAATTATCCATTACTTAAATTATTTACTTCTGATCCCACCTTATCCCCCTTTTATATTTTCTTGATCATTTTTCTCCAGATCACCTACTATTCCTCCACATACCTCTCCCTACATCTAGGGGTTGCAATTGGGCAACAACAGTGCAGTCCATAGGAGTGCCCTAGAGCAGAGGGATGAATAATTCTCTGCCCTGTGGGCTGTGCAGCAATGGTCCCCTGGCTGTGGGCCCCAATGGGCAGCAGCATCTCTTGGAGACATAAAATACAGATTATCTGGCCTCTACCCAGACTTCCTGCTCAGAACTGAAGGTTGAGGTTCAGCCATTCACATTTTCATGAGCCCTCTGGGTGATTCAGATGCTTGCTAGAATTTGGGAACTGTGCCAGATAGCTTTGACTGGTTCCCAATGTACTAAATAATGATATAACTAATAATGATATAACTAACTAAATAATGATAAAATGTAGCAGCTTCTGCTATAAAAATGCCAGGAAATTCTCACCTGGGACCTCAAAAGTGATCTTGGTTTGTGTCCATCCTACCTTGCACTGAGTCCTGCACATGTTACTATTGTCAAGGCTGCCTCCTAATGTGTCAAGCTGGTTTAACTCCTGTCACTTCTATTAGGACTGTACCCTTCCCACTCGGCATGTACCATGTGCTTCAGAAAGACAATTTAGGGAAAAGAAAAGCATCTAACCAGACCTATAACATAACATCATGGAAATAGTCTTTCCCCTTTCCTGTTTCTAATCAATAAGCAGGTTTAAGATGGGCCTTTTCTCAGCTCTGGGGCCTGGCAAGTTTCATGTGTCGACACTAGAAGTTTTCATGCTTTCAGATCACCACATAATTTTTTTCTTTTCTGGTATTACAGCATATTGTTTGTCTTGCAGTACCATGTGCTAATAAAAAGCAAACATTGATAAAAAGGGCTGGGATGTCGCTCAGTACAAAGGCCCTGGGTTAATTCCCCACTACCACCAAAGAATAACATAAATTTTAAAAATGAATTAAAAGCTAGCTCAAAGACATTGGTCAGCTCTCTTTAGACATATCTGGATTTAGGAGAACGTGTCATAAGTTTACAATCAAGATTCTCTCTTTTTGTAAGCTCCCAATTCTGTTTGACGAATGGAAAGAGACCAAGACATGGCTACTCTCAAAGCATTTGCACTGATGGCTTTGGAGTATCATCTTCATGTCCCATCCCTGTTCCTCCCACTTGACTGGCCTTGGCCACTTTCTTCAGCCCTCCAAGCCTTCCTGTTCTGATCTGCCGCTGAGCATGCTCTAGCATGCTGTCAGGCATAGAGGGTGGGGTGAGGCAAGGATAGGTTCCATATATACAGCACAGACAGACCCTGCTTTCAGAGTTTTGTTTTTTATGATGATGCAAAGAGAAAGCATCCATTATAAATGAAAATTGTACTTCCAATTTTGAATTTTGCCCTTTTCCTAGAATAGGCACACGTATGTGATCTGATCTTCTCCTGCAATGCTAGGCAGCAGTGACTGCAGCTCCCAGTCAGCCCTAAGATCACAAGGGGAGACCAATGACAGTAGTTTACTGTGTCACTAAGCTGGGATTTCATTGGTGAGATGGACGATAGACTCAGTATCTATGCGGACACACTATATTCCCCCAAAATAAGACCAGCACCAAAAGACTCACTAGAACTTATTTTTAGGGAATGTCTTGTTTTGTTCTGTTTGTTTTTTTTTTTTTTTCATGTATAGTACAACAACCTACAGTTATCATGCATTAAAATCCACATTTACATTCATGTTGTTATAACTCTCCAAACCCCAAATTCCAGCCTTAATGAATTCCAACTCCATTTCCCAACCTCTCTTGTCTGGCAATAGAGCTCTCCTTAGCCAAGCATCTCTTGTCCATGTGCTCAAGTGCACTGGCAATGCAGCAGCTGTGATTTCAGCTCATGAGTTCTTCACCCAAGTCATGACCTCTTGCAGGCTGGCTTCACAGCGTTTCCATTAAAGCAGTGTTCATTGCAGATTTAGGAGACAGGAGTGGCAACAGCAATGATGACAGGAATTATGGTCCACACAAAAGTGATGAAGAATTATAGGCACCAAAACTTAGAAACTGTTTCTTTATTTCATACAAGTGCATTATACACATCTGATATTGCACATGGGTTTTTGCTATTTGTTTTTTTAATGTATTTGGTGGTTACAGGGTCTCACTATGCAGCTTGGACTTATAAGGATCCTCCTGTTTTCAACTTCCCCAGTGCTGGGATTACAGGTGTACACCACTATGCCCAGATTCTGTGACTGGCTCATCCTGTCCTGGGGGTGTGGCTGGCATGGAATGTGGTGCCGGGATTGAATCACAGTCCCTGTACTTGCTACAGCACATGTGTTGAACTATGAAGATTCATATTGGACAAGCCACATCTGTTCATTGCCAACTGCATATGTTCTTCATGCATTGTGTTTGGACTGTGATTGGTCATTTAGCAACAAGTTCTTGTGTTTACATAGGTATTTTCCTCTTATCCAAAGGAGACTGCTTGAATTTTTACAAATACTTAATTTTAATTTATATTATCATTTAAGTATTAATATCAATAATATCATTTATTTACATTTGACTATATATTATTATTTTATAATTTAATACATATGTTGTGTGTTGCTGATGATCTTAATCAGAACTTATTTTAGAGGTAGGATTTATATTATGAACATCCTGAACAATCATGCTAGGGTTTATCTTCCAGTTAGGCCTTATTTTGTGGGAAATGTGTCTTCTTGGATGCCACTTTCCACTAGCATTGTTATTACTACTGTTGCTACATGGGCCTGTCAGTTGCTAATGGTTCCTGTGGTTCCTGACCTACACCCCCCATATGAAAGCTTTGCACTCAGCATTGATCTTCTGCAACACAAATAAGGAAATTAATTCTAATACTAGTACACGGAGAGGCAAATGGTTTGCTAAGGCCATCCAGGCTTTCTATAAGTCGCTATGAACCCTTAGAACCAAGTTGTGCCCATTAAGAAATCTGACACAAGTCCTCCAAGAGTGACTTGGTAGGAAATAGACACTCTCCCAAGACAGCCCTGGCTCAGAGCCACTGGAACAGCACAGGTGCACAGCAGACACTTGGAGGTCAGAGCAGTGAGTTCCACAGGCAGGCAGGCCCTGTACAAGTAAGTGGACACCCACCTGCCCACAGGGTCTGGAGGGAAGGGAGACCAAGGTGCATATGAAGAGGGCCAGCAGACTTCCCAACAATGTAACCATGGTAAAGGTCCTGGCATGAAGGATATTAGTGGAAATGCCTTGAGTTTATTCAGGATGGAGCGGATTCCACATGGACTTTTTTTTTCATATTACCTTTAACTTGGATTAATTTTCAATAGAAATTCAGTTTTCAACTGCATTTAAATGAATTTCAGCCTATTCACTGACAGTCCACATTTAGAGGCTTTGTACGCTATAATAATGTAAGATATTAGAAACATTATTCATCTTTCTAGAAATCCATCAACAGTACATGTTCAAAAAAACAGCTTCTCGACCAAAAGTTTGCCTGTGTACAGACACAGATTTACATGAACAAAAATGTCATTTTTCAGAAAGTCACCTATTCTATGTGTAGACCTTTCAAACATAGTAAAGAATTTGTCCATTTAAATGGATCCCTTAGATGAGATTGCAAGTCCACACTCACAACTGGATTTGTACCGGCTACACTTTGCTAAGATTGAAGCCCATAGCTGGACAGACTGTTGCCGTGCAGTGTCCTTAGCTGAGGACCCCGTGAGCCCAGCCTCATGACTGCTCATCCAGAGCTCCATCCTGAGGCAGATTCTCACTGACTGAGTAATGTTGGAAATGTGAAAAGCCATGTGTACTGTCTGCCCTGCAGGTTTGAATTATTTCTTGTTGCTTCTGGCTACTGCACATGGTAGCCCTACTGAACAATAATTACTGCTGCAAGGGTAAACGCTTCTGTGCCCGTTCTATTTTCAGGGCTTCATGTGCAGTGACTTATCCATTATTACATCTATATGCAATGTGTGAAAGCATTAATTCTAGAAAAAATGGAGGGCATGTCTACACATGGAAACAGTGAAATCTGAGGTGCTGCCATCTCTACACACCACAAGAGCATCAAGAGTTTATTGACTTAATAGTGAACACTCCATTTTAGAATCCATTGCATTTTAATATAGATTTTATGATATCTGAAAGCCCAAATATCAGTACAAAATTTAATGTGCCAGTTGCTTTATCTAGGAGTCTTTTTTTCCCTCTAAGACATGAGCTCACTCTATAGTTTAGGCTGGTCTTAAATTCATGATGAGGCCCAGACTGCCCTCAAACTTAAGGCAATCTGTAAGGCTGATTCAGATCTGTGTCTCCTGATACCCAACCTGTGTGCAGCAGAGGCATTGTTCACTGCAACACCAGTGCCCTCAGGATGTCGTATGAGATAAGAGCAGGGAATCTTCTAACCAGCCAGATATCTAAACACATTCAAACATTTACACCAGATGCCCCAAGGAATTTGCCCACTAAGGCCCAAGACCTCCAGAGAACTTTGACCACTGAGGTTGACTAAGGTCTTCCCACCAAATGTCCTTTGCCTTCTTTCAAGCCCTGGAAAATAATCCTTGCTCCAGACAGATGGTCTGGAGCACAATAAGGCACAATAAATTCTGCACCATGTCATCTTTACACAAGCCCACTGGGCTCAGCTGGTCTCTGCCTTGTGGCATTCCTTACACTGTCCTCCTGCCTCAGCCTCCTGAGTGCTTGGATTATAGGCATGCACCAGCACACCTACCTTCTATGAGTCTTCATGAGCTTGTGAACTTTTAAGAGCTATGTATATATGTAACAACCCATCTCAGCCAGCCAGCAGTGATAAAGTAAGGTAGAAAGACTTTACAGGTATGTTTTTCTAGCCCTTTTGAAAAAGGAGATGGAAACCCCATAGATGGCAGGGCAATAGAAACTTGTATAAATGGTTGTGACATTATTTAATAGTCACAGAATTTAGAAAACTGCCAAACTATAGATGATTGCTATTCTAGACAATCTAATAGGCATTGTGTCTGAATGATCTACTTCAGTCTTCACAATGATCCAGTGATGTTTAGACTTTTTATTATCTTCATTTTATTGGAGGGGGAAGCAAAATTAAGGATTGAAAGGCAAAGAAACATGCCCAGTGCTAGGTCTTAACCATCCAGCAGAAAAGTATAAAAATGAAGTATACATCGTGAGGCCATAATATTAAGCTGAGCTGTAAATGGATATGGTCGACAGTTTCTTTGAATAACTCACTATGGTTGCAGAATGCTGGACTGTGTTGGATTGTGGTGTTGAGTTCAAGCACCTAAGTTAGTTGAATGTCAATGGAGTGCCCACTTTTGACAGGTGTAGACACAGGAAGGGTTGTAGAAAGAAAAAATCATGATGTGTGTGTATAGACAGTACAGTTGGGATAGATAACGCTGTGCTTCTACATAATTCTATGAGAGGCAAGATCTGCACTAATGGTGGTTGGACAGGATATTATGTCAGCTTTTAGTACTATGGTCACCCACTAGGAAAATAATCATTGAATTTTTGATATAATTCAGGTATAAAAAAAGATAAGTAAGCAACTATACTCTTAACTCACTGATAAGAGATATCTGCTAAAATAATATCTGTAAATATAATATCATGTATGCACCTTGTGCAATACCAAAACATTATGAAAACAGTTTGCAATGTAATAATTCATCGAATCTGTATTGTTAAGGTGTCTTGAAACTGTCTGATTGACATTTGTATTTTAATAAAATAAAAATAAATGAAAAAATAAAAAAAATTAAATTAAAAAATAAATAAATAAAAAAAGAAACATGCCCAGGATCTTCTACCTTTTAGGTGGTGAGTTTGTCCAATACTGTAGTCACTTTATGCACCAACAGATACTCTTGCTGGGCATCTGTGCTTGGGGATTATCCAGGGTATCATCCTGAGACAGGCAGTACCACACTAGGAAAGTTACGATAGCTAAAGATGGGTTCTTGGGATTTGTTTGTTTAGCATCTCTAGAGTGAGAACTACTCCCTGCCGCACACTAGAGTCAGCTCCTTTCCTCTGCCTGAGCTCCTGCCCTAAGCCCAGTGCACAGTAAGCACTCCCTGTGACAAGGATCCAAGTTTGAGGCCAACTTGGGCAATTTAGTGGCCTAGCATGAATTTTTCTCTAAGTGAAGACTAAATAAAGGTCTGTAGATGTGACTCAGTATGAAAACCCTATGTTCACTCTGCAGAACCACACAGGAAGAGAGAAAGAGGGAGGGACAGAGTAACGGAGGGAGAGAGGAAGGGAGGAAGGAAGGGAGAAAGGGAAAGAAAGAAAGAAGGAAGAAGAACAATGAGAAGGCAAAGAAGGAGAGGAAGAGGAAGAAGAAGAAGGGGGGGAGGAGCCCTGACCCTCAGAGTATGTGGACATGAGGTCCTAGGGAGGTAGTGAGGTTTAGATGCACTCATGAGGCCCCAATAATAGAACTAGTGTCTCTATGAGGCAAGACATCAGCTAGTGTCTGTTCTCTCCACCACATGAGGACACAGAGAGACGGTGGCTGCCCACCCAAGTGCACCCTTTCCAGACACAGAGCCATCTGGTACTTGGCCTCAGACTTCCAGCTTTAAGAACTGCAAGAAATATACTTGAGGGAGTTTGCTCTTGCTGGCCTGTGGTCCTGCTGTAGCAGGCAGAGCAGGCTATGACAGAGGCAGAGGAAGGGAAGCCCTTACATTGCCCCAGAGAAGCAAAAACACAGGGCTGCTTTCAGGGTAGCTTCCTCCTCATGGAAGAGCTGGCATGTGTCCCAGTTGGGCCAGTTATGTGCCACACTAATCTTATAACATAGTTTTATTACTCTAAGGGAAATTATGGACTGATTTTAGACTTTGATAAATTAAGTTTCCATATTGTAATTCTTAGAATAATTATTTTAAAAATAGAAACAAGACATATATTCCTAATTTGTTGAAGAAAAATTAGAATGATTGTTTAAAAACTCAATCCAAAGAAAAACAAGAAAGGAAGGAGGAAAAAGGAGAGACAGAAAGCACAGCCTAACCTTTTAGCCAGAAGCAACGCATGTAAGTCATACTCAACTTAGAAATCTCCCTTGAAAGCCTGAAAGTTACCAGAATGAAGAAAAACTCACACAGTTTTAAAAAGAGATATAACTAAAACATAAGGACACAGAATAATGAATATAAAAAGACAGAAAAACATACCAAGAAAATGTTAACGAAAATAAAGCCAGCAGTGCATCACTGATATTAGAGAAAAACAGATTTAAAGCAGAGAAAAAAAAAATAGATGCTCATGTCATATGAACAGACACTTATTCACAAGAAAGATGTGCAAGTCTGGTTGAAAGAACAGATTCCAGATCTCCCCTGCCTGTTGAAGTCCCAGTCCCAAGCAGGGGCGGCTCCCTGCTGTGTGTGCGGTCCTCAGCCCCTTCTTTATGCAGAAAGGGGACGATGAGCACAGCGCCCATGGCATGGCTGTGCTGGTGTGCAGAGACAGCGATCAGAAGCACGCTGCACTGTGTGGCCACAGTGGGCGTCGCGACAACAGGGCCTGGGGCTCGTGGGCCCAGTAGCTGCCATCCTGGGATCTTCAGAGGCCCCCAAAGGCCATGTGTTGAAGGTCTGTGCCCAGCTGAGGGAGCTCTGAGGAAGTGGAGGATCCTGGAAGGGGGGGTGCTCAGTGGCAGGTCATGGGCTTCCTGCGGACAGGCCTTAGGGAGACACTGGACCCTACCCCCTCTCTCTGCTTCCTGCCTCCCTGAGGTCAGCAGCTCTCTCTCTCTCTGCGCTCCTCCAGTAGTGCTATTTCTGTGGGCCCAAACAATTGGTGTGGATATTGTGGACTAGAATCTCCAAAACCTTTAGCCAGTATAAACCTTTCCATGATACAAATTGAGTATCTCAGGTATTTTGTCGCAGTGCCAGAAAGCTGACTGTCTCAGGACAAAATATTTGACAAAATATTTGACAACCATAATTATGGGAGGAAAGTTCATTTAGCTCACAGTTAGTGGATATTTCAGTCTACACCCAGCTGGCTCCATGGCAGGGTTGCACATGGAAGAGGGCACCTGTTTGTGGAGGCTGAAAACAGCAAAGTGCAAGAGCAAAAGAGTAGTGGCAACTGAGAGCAAATCTGTCTCCCTTATGTTGCATTTATACTTTCCACCCCAGGATGGATGTGTAGCACTTGCATCCATAACCCCAGCAGCATTCACACTCATAATCCCAGCAGCTTTCACACCCACAATCCCAGCATTGGATCACGAATTAGTCACAGTCTCTAGAAGTTTACCCCATGACTTCATGAAGCTTTTGGGGAACAAGTAGACACAAACCATCACTGCTGTGATGACTAACATAGAAGACATCACGCAAACAGGGCCTACTATGTAGCTACCTGGAAGGTATTCCATTAACAGAGAATAAAAATACAAATGCAGTTAATGGATCTCAAGGCGTGTGAGCAAAGTTAACAGACCTAGAAAAATGAAGCGCTACTTATCAAAAGTTTTAATGGGTTTTTCAAAAACACATTCTCTCTGATTAAAAGCACCAGAAAGTATTTATTTGTCTATTTATTTATTTATTTATTTATTTATTTATTTATTTATTTGCAGAACCAGGGATTGAACTCAGGCCCTTGCACTTGCCAGGGAAGTGCTTATTCTACTGAGCCATCTCCCTGATCCCTATCAGTAAATATTTGGAAAATAACAATGCAAAAACCTTTATATAAATGGACAGATATCAAAAATTACATCTAATACGTTCATGTACATATGCTATGTTTAAAACATGGGCCAAGTGAGATATAGCACAGTAACACAGCACTGACTAGTAAGCACGAGATCTTGAATTTGACTATTGGTACAAAAAAAAAAATGGGCATATAATACAGCTAATCCCATAAAATTTTATATTCATATTTAAAATCATGTTCAGTATATTCTTCTCTGCAATGAAGCAAGAAATAAAAGGCAGAGATGAGAAGAAAATTCTCATAATTTGGAAAGAAAGAAACACACTGCTAAAGTAATCCACAGATATGTTAGAAACTATCTTAAAATAAGTCCTAATTAAAACATTACATATCAGGTTCAGCAGATTAAAGCACCTGCAAGCAGGCGCAGGGACCAGGAGTTTGATCTCATCCCTGGGGCATGCTGCAGTGGCAGTTGAGATTGGGCATGGTGGTGCATGCCTATAATCCCAGGTCTTAGGAGGCTGTAAACAGGTGGATCACTATGAGACCGATCTAGTAGTGAGACTCTGAAAACTCTATAGACCCTCCCCTAAAAAAATACAAAATAAATAAATAAAAATAAAGATTAGATAAGAGATTATTTAAGGAAAATGAAATGATTTGTTACACTCCTAGTATGTATACATTGTATGCATCAAACATATTTAAAAGGATATGTTTAAAATGGTTAAAAATTGTTAAACCTAGCCCAGACACATATAAACCACAGAAAAGCCATGTAGCCCTTTGGTATTGTCTTGATCATTTCTCTTGCTGCTGGGAAAAATACTCAACATGCATCCACACTTTAAAGGAGAGAAGAGGCTGAAAATAGGAGGATCGCTACAAGTCTGATCTGTGTAGTAAGACCCCATAGACCCTATTCTAAATACATAAAAAGGAGGGGGAGGAACAAAGGATACAAGGTCTATTTTGGCCCAGTTCAGAGATATTCCATGTTCTGCTGGCTGAGACAGGAGGGCTTGGTACAGAGCCTGGAGTATACATTTCCAATCTACGCATGCACACACACGCACATGCACACCCACACACACCCTGCTGACCAGCAGTCAGTGTCACACTCCTGTGATCCCATCCCCTCTCAGTAGTATGCATGAGACTTTAGGAGAGCAGCTAGACATAAATCATTAAGGTACCTAAAGTGTTTCAAGGCCAAAAGCTTAAAAATTAGAAAATATTTTTATAAGAAGATAACTAAAAATTGAGATGAGAATTTTAAAATATTCCCTTTGAAACTGACATGTTAAGCAGATAAGCAATAACCAAAGGTATAAATAACTTTATTCTTAGCTCCTAAACTTGACCAGGTGGATGCTGGGAAAGCATGCTCACCTCCAGCCACACCCAGCACGTGTACCACTCTAGCCCTCAGCGGAAGGCAAGGAGGAAGGCTCAGCCTCCCCCAAGTGATGCTCATCCTAAGGCCATTATTTTACACAAAATGTTAAGGATTGATTTCCATAATCCTGTGTGCCAGAAAGCTAAAGAAAAATATGCCTAAATAATCTTCAGACTAAGCAAAAGTAAGGGAAGTTATTAAATATTTTAATATAATCATTATACAAGTGCTACACGTCAAAATTTATAAAAGAGAGCTAAAGCAACATTCACAGGTAAAATTACAAATTCAAATGCATTGAAGGAAAATAACAAATGAGTTACGTTCTAAATCATTCAGCTCCAAAAAGGAATAGGAGTAGTCCAAGCAAACAAAGCCCCCACGATGAGGGCAGAAAAATATGAAACAGGCTACATGACACAAAAAATAAAGACAATACAATTAAAGATCCGCCTCTTTGAAGAAATCCCTGATATAGGCAAGCCTGTAAGTAAAACTAGTTGATAAAAAGAGGAGATTCCTATAAAAACATTGAAAAATAGAAGTGAAATAGATACATAACTATTAGAAAAAAGTAAACCAGTGGCTGGCTACCCAAAGTGAAATGGCCTTTGGGAGCAATATCAGCATCCCTCAGTGGACAAATGAGAAAATGAAACCTGGCTATGTGAGTAACGCGACTATTGCAGAAAAGAGTAAGAATTTGAGCTCAGTGATATCATCCCAGAATCTTCACTCTGTACTACTGTAGTTGGTTCAGTGTCAGCCTCACCCAACCACTGGGTGCCCATAGGCTGCAGTTTCAATGTGGGCCCCCGAATTTAATGTGTTGGAAGCATAATTCCAAATTCGTACATTAACAGGTTTTGGAGGTGGGGTTTGCAGGGAACACATAAAGCTAGAAAGCCCACGGGGGTGGGGACACAAAATAATTTTCCTGGCTTTGTAGGAGACTGAGCAGGTCCATTAGCTGTCTGTCATGTACCTGCTAGTAGGCCAAGCAGCCAAAATACTGTGTCTGTAGAGTACCAGTTAGGGATGGTGGGCCCCGGAAGGCAGATGCTGACGCTTCCCAATGGGAATGGACCCAGCCCATTTGCTGAAGGCCTGAATGAAAGGAGGGAGGTGAGGCTTTTGCTTCCTGCCTGCCTATGTGCACTAAAATACAGAGCTTATCTCATCCTCTGCCCTCAGGCTAGAATTATACTGTTGGTCTTCCTGGCTTTTCAGCTTGTACATGGTAGAATGTAAGGTTTTCTCCCCTCTGTAACTATATAACCCAAGGCCTCCTAACAAAGCTCTCCTCTCTCTCTCTCTCTCTCTCTCTCTCTCTCTCTCTCTCTCTCTCTCTCACACACACACACACACACACACACACGTACACATCTCCTTTGCCTTTGATATCTGGAGAACCCTGGGTATTACAGTCCTGTGCTTCACTGTTGTACCTCACTAGTGATAGATTCTGGCCCTAATATAAATTGCTGAATCATTATGGTGATCATCTAATATGGTTAAAGCCCTTAAAACAAAAGCCCACCTTTCCCAAGACCACTTCTGTGTTTCTTCAACTCAGTCCAGGGTGCAGTCTTCTTTCTCCCTTCCCACTGCCTCAGGGAAGACCCCCAGTCAGCTCCCTTAGGTATATCTAAACATCCCCTTCAAACCCTACCCTTGTCAAAAGGCCAATAAAAGCCTCAGCCTCCCTTTGTTTAATTCCAGAGAATTCCTTATCTTGCCCGGATTCTCTCTGTGTTTTCAAAGATAATAAAGCTCCTTTCCCTTTTTTCCTTCTGCTTATTTCTCTGCTGTGCTGGGTGCCTGAAAAAAAACCTAACAATCAACTAGTAGGGCATTGGGATATATTTTATGATTGTGAGCATACATGACTTCTATCATCTCTATTGCCTTTTTTATCACATCAAAGAGGCCTTTAACATTTTAAGATAATCAGCAAACTTTTGAGATGGGTCCCCATTCACAGGATTAAAGGTATTAAAAAGACTTTTAAGCAAGATTTCCTTCCCCTCCCTGTACTTTGAGATACCTACATGTTCTCCCAGGAGGTACTGTCATCATTATCCTATGGATCTGCTCAAAAATGCCTTAGGAACATATCATATAGACTCAGGTACAATGTGCTCTGTAACGACACTCCAGTCAAGGATGGGCTGCATATGTAAGAGGGGGACCTGTATGACAAGGGAGCTGACCAGTCCCTATCACCTAGTAATGTCGCATAACACACCCCTCATGTTTGGGGGTTATGGGTGTCAACATACCTGCTGAGGTGCGGTTGTATAAAAACACTTCATATTCAAGTACATAGAGGACATAGTACTCCATAATAAATGATTATGCTGCTGGTTCATGTACTTATTAAACTACAGTTTTAATGGTTATTGTAGAGCACATTCCTAACTTACAAAAAATGTTTACAAGGCAGTAGCCACGCGCACTGACCGTCGCATGTTCTGGCTACCACATGTTAGGCCTCAGCCATGTCTTCCAGCTGTGTGCAAATACACTCTACGTGTGCACGCAGCAAAACTACCTCATGACATACTTCCTAGAATTTATCAGTGGCATTAGTGATAGATGCCTATAACTTTTCTGGTTTTTAAAAAGTCTAATGAGGGCAAGGGAGATGGCTCAGTGGAATAAGCACTTCCCTGGCAAGTGCAAGGGCCTAGTTCAACCCCTGGTTCCACAAAAAAAAGAGAAAAAAAGTCTAATGAATGTTACACACACTCTCTTTGCTTTTTCCACTTCAACAGTGTGCCTTGGAGGTCATGTAGGTCATCACATCTGCATCCTTTTTGCAGTTTCCAAGAATACTATTGTGTATAAATTATACTTTAATCCATCTCCTATTGCTAAAGGACTAGAATGTTTTTTCTCTTTTACTGTTTCAAACAATGATGTGATTATGGGCTTGTGTGCCCATGCACATGCATCTGAACTACGTGTCTCAGTCAATAAAGCCATACAACAGGAACCTAAAGTGGTGACCATTGCTCCCAACACTGGGATTGCAATAGGTAGACCTTGGAAAACTGGGGAGCCCTTGTCGCCCGCAGCGGGCAGAGCCAGGGCCTCTCCCTGGATGCAGCCTGTCTTCCTCACAGGCCTGCTGGCTGCTGGCTACTGGCTGCCTATGGAGGCCTTAGCTGAGGAAGATCCCTGCATTGGGCCCTTCTGCTTGGCCTGGGCCACCTCTCCCCATGGCGGCTGCCTCTAGAAATGGACTCTAGAGAAGACAGCCGACCCTGCAGCCTGCCTCGCCTTCGGGAAAGCAGCCAGGAAGCGAGGCAGTGTCGTAGGAAGCCGAGTCCACCTCTGGGAAGGAAATGTCAAGATTCTGGAAAAGAAGGTTAAGTCTCCATTTTTTAAAAAATCCAATCAGACTTGGATATTTTTAGAGGGGACTGCTTGGTCTTGGGTATGCACAGTTTTAATTTTGATAGAAGTTTGTTCAATATCTGGGTAGAGAAGTTGCAACAATTCACTTCTGATACAGGAAGGGCCAGGGAGATAGCTCAGTAGAATAAGCACTTGCCTGGCAAGCACAAGGGACTGAGTTCAATCTCCAGGTCCGAAAAAAAAAAATACAGACTGGGGTAATGAGGAAGGAAAGACGGAGGGAAAGAATGGAAGGAGTCCACAGCAGCTGCTCTGCTTGTCTGCGACCACACTTCACTATATGGCCATCGGGGGGCGATGTGACCTCGTGGACGCGCAGGGAGGCTCCCGGGAGGAGCGGCTCCAGCCTCTTTCCTGTGTGCTCCAGGGCCGGAGGGAGGCTCAGAGCCTCCCTCCCTCCTCTGTCCAGAGTAGCTGCACCTGGGGACCTTTGATGGGCTGCTGGGGAGTAGGCAGAAGCAGCCGCTTTGCGTTTTGCTTTTCACAGCTCTGGGGCTCCCCGGGAAGCCAGGCGCCAGAACTCAGGATGACCGGGGTGCCAGGGCCGCCGGGTTAGGCGGATGCGAGCCTAGGCAGACTTCCGAAGTATTTTTTGTTTTGCTTTGTGTTTCGAGGTCACGTTCTGGTTTGTTTAATCAGTGCGTGTCTGCAGGACTAACTACATTTCCGCTGGGAAGCTGGACCTTGTATGTAATACGTCGTAATTCTTTTCCTCCCCTCCCCCTCTGATCCCTCTCTACCCTTTCTCTTTTTCAGAAGCTCCGTTTCCAGTTTTTCAGCTCTTTTTTCCAATCCTTTCCCATCTCTCCTCCCTCCTTCTCTTCTTCCCCATTTGGAGGATCTCTCCTCTATCTTATTCATTTCATTTTGTTCTCCATTTATATTTGGGGTCGTTTCCATATAAGAAAACCATGCGATACCTAAACTGGTGTCTGATTTATTTCAAACAGATTTAGATTTAACGCAGGGCTTGCACTACCTACAGCTCTGGAAGAGTCCTGAGCTGGGTGCTGCTGCAGACTTGGGGGGGGGATGGTGGCCCGCAGCCATGGCCAGGCGGCCGCCCCCTCCTTGGGGGCAGGCTTGACTCTTCCTCCAGGGCCCGCCCCGGGCCCCAACCCAGCCATGCTCTGGGCCTCTACTCTCTGCCCAGACATCCCTGGGCCACCCCCAGGATACCTGGACAGAGAACCCCACTCTGGAGCCAGGCCTAACTGCCTGTGTTCACAGAACACTTTTCCTTCACATGTCATTTTTCTTTGCTTTCTCTTTCTTGTTGGCTATGTTACTACCATTTTCTGGTCTGGTAATTGAACTCAGGGTCTTCACACTGACCAGCCCCTCTTTAACTTTTTAGTTTGAGACAGGCTCTAAGTTGTTTGGCTCATGCTTGGCTCAGATTTGTAGTCCTCCTGCCTCAGCCTCCAAAAGCGCTGCAATTCCAGGCATGTGCACCCGTGCCGAGCTCTTCAGCACTGTTAAGGAAGCTCGAGCTCAGGAAGGTGCTGGCATCTTCAGACCTTTCCTACCTTGCCTGGGATATTCACTTTAGCCTCTAAGATCAGGCTGAAACTTGAATGGGTAGATGTGACGGGTCAGACCAACGAGCAATGCCAGAGGGCTTTGGATTGAATTTGGGGCTAGGGGCCAGCCCTGCAGCTGGACATCAAGTGAGGCAATTCCTCCTGGGCTTAAGAGTTCCACCCCTCTCAGAGTCCATGAGGGCTTTGCTGATCACTCTGCAAGGGCAGCAAAGTCCCAGCTCCCAGGAGGCTGAGCTCTGGCACAGGCTGCAGAGCACACGCAGCCAGGGGGCAGCACGTGATACTCGCCTGTGTTCTCGCCTATAAACAGTTCATCAGGAGGATTTGCGAATCCTGTGAACAGAAGTGGAAGCCACCAGAGGCCAGGTGAGGGACAGCTATTGGGCAGCCCCCACTCTGCTTGGATATCATCACTCACAGCCTAAACACTGCATGGCCAGAGTCCTTCATCCAGGTAGGAGATGAGGGTGATCAAAGTGTTGACCAAGGGGCTGAACTGGTCTCGGAACCCTGAGCTGCAGTGCCTGGTTTGTGTCACTGTCCCTCTAAGGTGCTATTGTTGGACTCTGATCTCCCTCATGATAGAGCCCCTGGACCAGAGCAGAGGTGTCCTTCTCCTCCCACGAGCCCCTTCCTGTTCATGTTACATAGTTAATACCCTTAGTTAATACCCACGGCAGAGCTGCACGCAGGAAGCCCCACTTCCTGCCTGCCGGGTCCCCAGGGGAGGTGTTTGTCCTAACCTACTTTCACTCTTTTTCTCTTCCAAAGGCCTCAGCACACACAGACTGCTTCCTTTGAGCAGCCAGGAATGAGGCCAGCAGAGATGAGACAAGCAGCAGTGGCTTCAGCCTGCCTAGCAGCACCCACTTCCTGTGGCATCCTGAGGGTGGGAGTGGGGCAGGCAAGGGTGTTAGAGCAAGATGGAGCCCTGAGGTATCAATAAGCCGCTGGCTATTTGCTCTAGCAGAGGAGGGACAACTCAAGACGTTCATTGTTTCCCAATCACAGCTAACAAAATAAATGGGAGAGGTGAAGCCTGAACAGAGGGCCCTTCCAAGAGAGAACCACAGGAAGCACTACAGAGACACTGAGTCACACTGTTATGCTGCCTAGCCAGGCCAAGGTTAGGGATATGAGAAACTGCTGTTCATCATGACTCTGGTCTCCTTGGCTACAGCCAGAAGCTGCCTTAGCCCGGGAGACCCATGAACAGACCACGGAAGAAGTGGGGATGTGGGGAAGATGGGGCCCTGGAAGAAAGACAGGAGTGCTATGCTGAAGGAGGGCATCACAAGTCCCCAGCAGAGAAGGCACAGATTTGGCCTTTGCATCCCCACCCGAGTTGTGGCTGCAGGGACCCCAGTGGAGATGGAGGGGAGAAACTAAGGCTAACATCTTCCCACTCAGAGAGGGAAAGGCCCACAAGTGCCTGCTATCAGTGGAGGCAGCCCACAAGGCAAAGGTCAGACCCCGCCTCTCCTCCCAAGATCTAGGGATCAGAGCTATCTGCTATGGCACGAACATGTCCCCAGAAAGCAGGTGTTGGCAACATCACACACCAGTGCTGAGAGGCAGGCTGCTGAGGACTGCACAGGGATTCATGTTGTCTCCAAAACAGCCTTGTTTCAAGAGTGGGTTTGTCAGAAAAGGCCCTTTCAGTGCCTGGCATTCTCTTTGCCCACCTCCCACTGTCATGGACGAAGCAGGCTCTTATCAGACACCAGTGCTTGGTGCTGGACCTCGCAGCCTACAGGACTGTGAGACAATGAATTCCTGTTTGTGAAAGATCACCCAACACACCAACAGGCTGAAGAGCAAGGCCTGCAGACCTTCCTGTTACAGTCAAGCCCCATCAATGAAACCATGAGTGCCTGGAAGGCACAAGAGCATAGAGGGTTGGGAACAGAGGGAGAGTGGCTCTGACTGGCAATCTGCTTGCCAGACAGTGTTAGGATGGCAATTCTGCATGCCTGCCTGTGGGGCCCAAAGATGAAGACAAACAGGACCTACTTGGTTGCCCTGTGGGCTGGGTTCCACCTACTGCAACCCAGTAGCAAATGGCTGGGCAGCCTGGTGGAAGGCTGGGGGAAGCCTCCGGTCTGCATGGTGCTGTCAGTCATCTGACCAATGGCCCGGATCACTGCAATGGCCTCTGGGCTGCTTTTAACCTTGAGGATAGGTGCCAAAAATAGCACAGGTTCTTGGACTTCAAGATACTTAGTACTACTCGGGGGTACTGGAGACCGGATTCCAGGGTTCCTTCTCAACATTTTGACTGAGATGGTGTTGTAGGCAGCTGAATTAGATAGAAATATTATAGGCAGGCAGACAGGACCAGGCCCTCAGAGACAAGATGGAAGACAAGGTAGCTTTGCAACTTGGAAGAGACATACACTCCTATAAGGGCCACACCTCAAGACAAAAGAGGAAACAAATATAGCTACCTACTTCCCTAGGAATGGGCATCAGGGATTGATATTCTAAATAGGTTACCAATCACCTTAAAAGAGCCCAAATGAGTCACTAGCCCAAACGCCAACAGGAAGAGACCCTGTCCCATATTCATGCCTGCTTGCGATGTGACTTAATTCCCCATTCGGTACTGGATTTAATCATTTTACCTGAGCAATGGTGTTTGTAATCTCATTGGTTGACCGCAGTTTTGTCTCACCTCATGGCCACCTAAGCAAGTTCTCATGTCTTCTCCACCACCTTAGATCCACCCCTCACCACATGGTTTTCCTCTATAAAAGTCCCTGGAAGAGATAGCTTCCAAAGCACAACCCGCTAGGGCGCTACTCCTGTCCCTCTCTTGGAAAGGAGGCTTTCTTTCCCTTAATAAATCTATTCTGCTCATGACCTCTGCTTATTCCTAAAACTCATTCTTTGGTTTTAGAGAACACAAACTCATCCCAGGTACCTTTTAGGTTGGGAGATCAGTTTTTCTCCCTGTGTCATGTGGAGGTTTCCCTGTATGAGTGGGACTCAGAAGCCTGCACCTGAGGTTATTTTGATGTGGGTGCTATGGAAAATGTCTCAGTTGAGAAGGCACTGAAGTGGCCTCCTTACCTGGCTGCTTAGTTGGTATTCAGTGGCATCTCTGCCCAAATCTGGTTTTCCTACTGCTTCTGGGAGGGTTTGGTTCTTTGTGTTATGGTCCCCAATGTCATGCTAAAATCCAAAGCAGCAATACCTGGCCAGGATGGAAATGGAAGCTATGGAAAGGAAGCCACAGGCTGGAGGCTCTAGGAGAGTGGAAGGATGGCAGTGGTTGTGGTGCCCTGTGTAAGCGCCTGGCTACCAGCCAGTGTGAAGACAGAAAGTGAAGTTTCACAAGGGGAGGGACACTCACTGAGTGGCAAGGTGAGCACCCACAGAGGTACCCAGAGCTGCTGGAGCACCAACCCAAACAAGTGAACAGCGCCTGGCACCCCAGTAGAGAACACAGTGGGGGCTCCTAAGCAGGGAGCAGGCCCAGGCTCCTAAGGTCAAGCTGCCCAGGGGTCCAGGCCTGGCCACTGTGTCCTGTTCCCAAAACTCAGTGCACCTCCTTGAAACCAACTCAAACCAAATGGATCCAGGCCTTTGAAATACTAAAGGGACATTTTAAAGGAGCCGAAGTGGCCACCCTAATTTAATCAAGTGCCTCACATCTAAAGGCAGAAGGCCCATTTGAGCCACTATCACATACATGCACAAAGTCCCAGCCTAGGGCCCACAGTGAGTTTAAGACCAGTCAAATTATATAGTGAGACCCAAGTCTCTATTGGACATGGCAAATCACCAGCATCTTATAATGTAAATGCTAAGGTCGACTGTTTTCAAATGTGCAGTCAAACTGTTTGACTTCCAGTTTAAACTGGTTTTAGGCCAGAACAGCTGAAGGACATCACTAGGTAGTTTTCCCTCAATTACCAACTCACCTCCTCTAACTAGTCATTCTGCTACATACGAAGCTACTCAAATTACCAATGGATAAAGAAAAGGTGGGAAGCTAAGAAGGCTACCTGTGTACCACACAGGACAGTGCTGTTGTATTTGATAGATAAATGTCCAGGTACCAGCTCGGCAAAGCGAGTATCCTATAAAAATAGATCCCTGTCATCGAAGTCTCTACTGGACATGGCTATAAGTTATCCTGACTCCAAATTAAAAATATATGTTAACACATCTGTATTACTGACTTTATGGATTACAAATTACAGTTCTAGCTGGGCATGGTGGTGCATGCCTATACTTCTAACATTTGGGAGGCTGAGGCAAGAGGATCACCATGAGGCCAGCCTAAGGCCCATAGTGAGTTCAAGACCAGTCAAATTTTATAGTGAGACCCTGTCTCAAAAAACTGAAAGAAAAAAAAATGGCACTATCACAATATAAACTTGCTGATGTGCAGCAAAGAGATCAGGTAGTGAAGGCTTCAAGCAGTAGTTTTCAAGCCTCCTTTCCATATGACCTAAACAATGAAAAGTACTTTAGGGGTGGGTGATGTGGTTCACTGGTAGAGAGCTTCCTTAACAAGTGTGAGGCCCTGCACTCCATCCTGTGCAGCTAGCAAGATAGTATTTCATTTGCATAAATCTATTTCTGAAACTAAATGTACAGCATTCAGTGAAAATACTGAGGTTTGCCGGGCGTGGTGGCGCATGCCTGTAATCCCAGCACTCGGGAGGCTGAGGCGGGAGGATTGTTGTGAGTTCGAGACCAGCCTGAGCTACAAAGTGAGCTTAAGGCCAGCCTGAACTGCATAGCGAGACCCTGTCTCAAAAAGACAAAAAAAAAAAAAAAAAAAAAAAAGAAAATACTGAGGTTCTCTAAGCACAAAAGTGGAGGTGTAGGAAAGGCTGCTGCTTTGTTGTATTGTCTGTTCTCCATTACTCCTTGGTTTTGCTTGGTTTTGTCTGCACAAATTAGAGAACATTCTGATTCACAGAAAGACACACCAATGATAAGTATTTCATTGTGTACCATGCAATCTTTAGGTAGCACTTAGTTAGGGATAGCTATCACAGCTTTATTGTCAAAATTTTTATGAAAACAAGGTCAGTCACTTGGCAGAAAAAAAAATGCTGGTCATCTGCTATGATCTGGCTTTCAGCACCAGTCAGCATTTAATTATTTATTTATTTTATGCATTTAGTACAGGGGATACAGGGTCTCACCACATAGATCAGAATCATACTGATCCTCCTGTTTTCAGCCTCCCAAGCACTGGGATTACATGTGCACATTACCACACCATCTCAATCGCTGTCTCAGTGTACCCCATGGGGCAGCGGCAGCACAGCACACAAGGGATCGAACCCTGGCCACTTCACTCTGCCTAAGCAGGCACTTTAGTCTAAGTTATCAGATTGGCCCTATTTAAAACATTCATTACATCAAGTATTTATAGATGAGGCTCCTGGGACTGACAACTAGCCTATTCCAAACCAACTCTCTACCAATATAGTTATGCAAAATACTGGACAAAAATTAAGAATACTGGGGGAAGCTAATATTTGTAAAGGAAACACTTTCACTGCCTTTCCTGATTTTTAATTGGTTTGTGCCTGAGGGTGGGCCTCATTCTGCCATGCAGAAAAACTAAGCTTGAATAAGAAAATCTGCAGTCTAATGGGCTTAACCCACATACTATGGGCTTAAAAAGTAAAAAAAAAAAAAAAAAAAAAAAAAAAAAAAAAAAAAAAAAAAAAAAAAAAAAAAAAAGCTTGAAATAACCAAAACAGAAGTGAGGGAGGAACTTAGGAGAACTAGTGAAGAGATAAAAAAATCATGCAAAACCTTGTTAAGTCCAAATCTAAGTAGCCTGGTAAAGGCTAAAAGAATGTGAGAAGCTTCCGCTTTTACCCACTACAGGGGTATAGACACAAAGAGTTGGAAAGTTAGTCGTGGCCATAAGTGATTTCCTTAAAAGTAGTGCTCAGAAGGAATAGAATCTACTCTAAAATGCATCACATTCAGTTCTAGATGCAGTCCAGCACCACCAGGCATACAATCAAGAGAACAAGCAATTAGCAGAAGCTGATCCTGGAATGCTGCAGATGCATTGGACAAGGCTTTTTAAGGAGCTAGCTTGTGCTCCAAGACATAAAGGAAAACAGGCTTACAATGAGCAGGCAGGAAATCTTAGCAGAAAAACTTATAAGAACCAATAAGAAATTCTACTACAGTGGAAAAATATAATCTCTTGAATAAAAAATTTACTTAAAAGCAAATTGTAGGTGACAGAACAGTCAATGAACTTGAAAACAGATTAATAAAAATTTCTAATATGCAGAACAGGAAGAAAGTAAATATCTTAAATTGAAAAAGAGTATCAAGGACATTGGCCAGTACCTAAAAGTTGAACATATGAATAATTAAAAAGGGTAAAAGAATGGAGCAGAAGTTTGAAAAATAATTTCCAACTATCTCAAATGTTAAGAAAGACATACATTTACAGACTGAACCTCAGTGAACTCTAACCAAGTTCAATTTACAGAAAAATTCACATCTAAGGATGTGAAGCAACATTGCCAGTTTACACCCACTTTGTAAAAAAAAAAAAGTCTGCCTGTTCTTATAAAACTCCTATTACACAGCAATCTGATTCTTAGGTATATATCCAAGATGTGTGTATGCATATATAAAGGGAAGACTTGATAAATCTTACAAAAGAAGATATATAAATCTATTGTGTTCCTACAGTGAAACACTACTCAGTGACAAAAACAGAATACATAAATATATTTTTCCCTTCTTTCTTTTGTACTTTTCCTCACCCCAGTTATTCTTACCCTCTGAACAAATTCTTTCCCTTTCATAGTTTGGATAATGGTATTGCTAATTTCTGTGGGCCTATTGAAAGGTGCAATTAATGCTTAAATTTTTTTCTTCTCCTTTTGAATTTCTTATAACATTTTTTTGCCAATTTTTCACACTTATATCTGGTAATCTAACCTAATTTAAAGAAAACATCATGCAATATAATAACCATTATATAATTTCCATTATTTTGTTTAGTGATATTCTGTATCTTTTTTTTTTTTTACTATTTGTATTCAATTTAAAACATAGAAAATTTAGAATACAACTGTTTATACATGAAGGAGTGTTAATGAACTTCAAAAGCATATCAAAAGCATTCAGTGCTCTTCCAAACCCGGGGCATACTGGGACAGCAATTAGACTGGGCATGGTGGCATGTGCCTGTAATCCCAGCACTTGGGAGGCTGAAAACAGACTTACTACATGTCTGATCTGTGTAGTGAGACCCGGACGACCTTGTACTTAAAAAACAAAAAGGCAGCTAGATGCAAAGGAATACTGTCTTATTCATGTTCATCACTAAGATGCAACACCCGACATCCACCCCTTAATGGAGGAGAGGTGCATGTATCATGATTCCAGTCCACAGCTTGGCAACTCCAAGACAGGAATTACATGGAGGAAGGGTGTGCAGGAGGAAAGCTACTCATGTCATGGTGTCCAGGAAGCAGAGAAGAAGGGTTAGGACCATGGAGAGAAATATGACTGATGTCTCTACCCACTAAGCCTCTAGTACTTGCTGAAGAGGCTTCTCTTTTGCTTCTGTGACAACCGTTCAATCACTCTTTATTGCCAACCAGTAAGCACCAGGCACTATACCTTGTATGGCAGCTTACAGAGGCCTGAGCCTGCTCCCTGAGCTTCATGTGGTGGGAACACACCAAGTCATAACAAGTAGTAATACTGAGGAGATATAGGGTATTTGGTAAACTACTCCATAAAGGGGCAAACCAGCTACTTTTCATTTCATAAGCAACTTGGAAACCCACTGAAGTCATTTAACAAGAGGCTGCTTACTTTCCAGCAAATTGGATGCTATGCTATGGCTCTCAGAAATTAAAGACAAATAAGGTCTGTCTGGCCAGAACATGCAGACTGGTGGGAGGCTACAGAACCCAAAACATGGTGTGATATATGCCACAATATACACAGCATGCCTGGGTGTTCCAGTGCAGCCACTAGAGGAAGCTACACAGGTCCGGCTTTCTGTATGGCCACACCTACCTACCCAGTCTGGACTCTTACCACTACCCACATGGAATCCTGTCACAGGGTAGCCAAGCCCGTGGTAGCATACAACCTGTCCTCACCCTGGCTTTGTCATATATGAAACAGAATGTGTAACTTTTTTTAATCATACTTTTCAGATTGTATTTACTCTTTCTAGCAAGATAATAGTGTTTGCACATGGTGGATCTGACTTTTCACTTACAAGTAAGACCACTTCCAGGAGTAAGCGGAACATAAGCATTAGGCACTACTGTTACCAAAACAATATATGGCCAAGGTCCTCGCTACCCTGAGTGTGTTGTCCTTGCTCCTAGAGAGGTTCTTCTCACTGCCTCTGGGTTTCCAGGAGGCATCACAGAAAGCAGACTCAGATCTTTGGCACTCAAACATTGTGCAGAAAGTTAAGTGGCAATGAAAGGGAATTCTGATTAGGAAAAGGGCTAAATAAAACCTTCATCTGAGTCCCAAATTCTCCCCTATGAGAGTCAGGCATACAACACTATTATCAACAAGCAAAACTTTTCAGGGTTAAAAGTGTAATTTTATTTAGATGTTACTTGTACATAATCTATAGTAAGATATACAAACAGATAAAAATTGTTTGACAGGATATTTTAATACCACTTTCGATTTACAACAGCATTGGTAATACTGCAAGATGATAGATATCCTGCTTCATAGAACAAAAATTACTTGCTATTCTGATTGATACATTCCCACTAATCTTTAATGGATTAAAATGTATCATGTGTTTCAGTTGCAAATTATTATAAACTTTTACAACCTAGATACTTGGAGCTCATAAAAGATGTTTATGTCACTAAAAATTTACTGAAATGAAAATGTTAATTTTCTAGTAGTATCCTTAGTAAAACATGAGCCAGCACACCTCATGGCTGGGGCTAAGAATCCACAATCACTTGTCTTCCGCTTAGCCCTATGATGCTTGTGAAGTGATGCGTGGACTCAGGGATCCTTCCATCCCCCTGCCTGAGTCTACACTGTGAGGAAAAGTGGTGAGACAGCCAACTAAAATACACACAAGAAATTAAACTGGCAGTAACTTATAAGTGTGATTTAAAGTCTAAAATTCATACAAACGAAATTTGCCGCTGAATGATTTTCTCCACTTGTTTTGTTTGGTAAATACTTTTTAAAAATGAAGGCTGAAGATTCAGACTCTTTACTTCATTCATGCACTATCCTATCAGATCTGACTTTAAATTTTATGCTAAATCAAATTTGTTGAAAAGACACTCTAAAAATAATTTAATTTGCATTTTCCATTCTATTAATGGTTATAGAAAACATCAGGGCAGAAGCTGTCTCGCTAGTCATAAAATCAAATTAAATAAAACTTGCTGATTAAACTATAGAACAATTAATAATTGATTCATGAATATTGGCTCATGAATATTGATGATAAAGTGCCACTAATTTTACTGTAATAGGATATAAGAAGAAGAAAAATTGACATGGATAGTAGCTTCAATGTGTTCCCTTCATCCTGAGAACAAAGGGCCACACAAAATAGAAAGTGCTGCCAAAGGAGCTCTGGAGTGATTCAGGGCACTTCTGACATGAAAGGGATGCAAAGGCCAACTGCTGTACTAAGGACAAAATAAGACTAAAAATGGGCAGCGTCCCAGGAAAAATGCCAATATAGCAGCCCTCCACACTGGAAGGAAGAGAGAGAAATGTAAGTATACTGATAATGACTAATACTCAAGGAAATCCCAGAAAGGTCCAGTGGTAACCAGCTCCAGTGTGAGATGCTCAGGGGGAGGTATGGCAGCAGGTAGAGAAGCAATGGCTCAAACATGGCCAAGTGGGGTCTTGAAAAGAAGTGCAGCCATCAAGCTTTTGAGTTTCCAATCTAGTGACCAGAGTCCCGCACACAGGAGGACACCCATGACAGATTCCCAGGTCAACCAGTGTCCACGCAGAACACATGGGAGGAGACATGAATGGCTGGCTAATTTCCCTAGAACTCTCCCTGCTGTCCTGCTGACCTCCTCCCTGCAAGCAACACAGTTCTGCAGCTCACCAGAGCTTCCTAGACTGCATGACCTGGCAACACTGCAGGCTGGGAAGCTCTCCACACCCACCCCCATCTATCATCCAAGCCCAGTGATTATGTACTCTGAATAAGCAGTTACCTCCCACCAGAATTACAAAGCAGAAGCTGTGCTTCTTCAGACCCCGGTTTGCCTGAACAAGTCTAGGACCATCATATGGCAGGAAGAACAGAGTATCAGAAGTGAAAGCAAGGTGCTCAGCTATGGGTCAAAATGAGGCTATGTGGTGAGGTACTTCTTAAAATGTAATGTGCCAATACAAGAGAAGAGAACCATGTGCTTCTAGGACAGGGTGAAGTCCCTGCTCACAGGGATGACCCTTGGTCTGGCCACAGCACCGTGAAAAGGAAAGAGCTACCATTATCTTTCATTTAAACCTAAGCTTCTATAGTTTGGATTAAGTGGAGCTGACCCTCTGTACCCATGGGCTGTGCTGCCTGCCATGCTGTCCAGCTGGGTGCTGCTACCCCAAGACAGCTGCATCTGTTCTGGCTGGCTGCTGCCCAAGCCATCAGAGCTGGCCAATATTATAAGTGGTACACTGATGACCCTGAGAGGGAACAGCCCATGTTCTCATTTACATTACTACTGAGTTGCTGAAACCTCACAAAACTCACCAACTCCCATTTACAAAATGAACTCAGTGTCCACTAGGAACCCTGCCTGAAAAGTGCCCTTCCAATTTCACATCTGATGAGTGCTAAGGCAAGGAAATTATTTGGCCAGCCACTCAGATTCACTCAGCAGCTACCAAGATAATAAACTGAATGCAGGAACATTTGATTCTCCTGATTTGCTAGTTCTTCCCTCTAGAACCAATTTCTTCTGAAAACACATGATAATACAAAACAAAAGGTAGAACAGTATCACTTACTGGTCAGAAGATATCATTCTGACAGTGTTAATCTTGCAAACACTTAACACCAGGCAGCTTCACAAACACACTGCAAGTCTACAGAACTGTAATGATCAACAGGAGTAAAGTAAATACTTTTACGGCCAAGAGGGAAGCAAGATGCTGTTTTCAGGACAATGCAATAGTTTCAGCATACCTCCTCATGTGCAGCATGATGTGCTACATTCAGTGGCACTTAAGTATTACACAGTAAATACTGAAAAACCCAGAATTCTTGGATGTGCAGAAGCAATATCACATTATTAATACAAAAGGTGCTAAGCTACAAGATTATAACACCACTATCTGGGTCTGTGACCACTCCTTGGAGCCCCAGCCGCGGCCCGGCACCCTGCCCAGCCCCACACAGCTCAGTCGGACCAGTCATTCTCCTCGCACTCAGAGTCGTCGTCTGAGTCGCTGTACTCCACAGCGATGCGCCGCGACAGGATGGTGGCCACATCATTCCCCACCGGCTCCCGCTTGGCTTCCTGTTCACGCAGCTCCTGCACCTTTTTCAGCTGGATTCCTAAGGACACAAGATGGGGTTAGAAACAAAGTCCTTTTATTTGTCCCAAACAAAAGGCAAACAAATGAACCAGTCTACAGACTGTTCTGCTGAGCCTAAACATAAAGTCTTAGAAATCTGAGGGGAGAAAAGAATGTATGAGTCCACCATAAGTAAGAAAGGCGATTTTAACTGCAAGGTCCATGCACACCATCAGAGAAAGTTCTAGAGCTACAGCATCCCACATGTCAGCCACCAGCAACTTTAAGTAGTCAACAATGTGCTGAGGGCTACCAAATGGGATGTTTTGATTGGGAAGATTTCTGTCACTGCAAGGAGCCTCTTTTGTTGGGAATGGGTACAAAACACAACTGCCTATTCCACTATTTAGTAACAATGACATTTAATGACTTAATGTGCATCACTTTTTAACTTTTTCTTTTGAAATAATCTCAGATTTACCGAACAGCTCTAAAATCAGTAGAAAAACATTCCCATTTAACTGTACCCAGATTCCTCAACCAGTAATGCCTGATCAGTGTTTTTTCCTATCTTTTCCTATCACTTATCTCTTCTGAACAGTTTGAAATACATAGCACATACTGTTCCTTCCCCCACCAAACATCTCAAGTGTGAATTTCCTTAAAAAAAATCAAGATCGGAGAATCAACACAGATCCAATGCCACTATATTAATGCTACAAGTACTCTTCAAATTTTATGAGTACAATAAGTCCGCAACTGACAAAGGAGATTCCTTCCAGGACAATATGAGTCAGGTTTGCTCATAAGTCTGACAAAGCCAGTCTTATTCACCTCTGACAAAATATGCAATGTAAAGAGTAAAAAAAAAAAAAAACCTCCTCATCACACTGCTCTTCTTGCTTCTGGACACACTGGGCTCTGACTGAGCACCATACCACAATACACTATCACACTATGCAGTAGGTGCATGGCAACACAACCGTGCCGCTGTCTGCAGACACCCGAGCTGCTTCCAAGATCTGCTTGCATGTACAAGTGCTTTAACATGAAGTCTGTTCATATCTGTGAAAGCTCACAATTCGAATGTTCCTAAGTCAGGGACTTACTATAAACCCAATCTAATTGCAGATGGAGAAAAATTTCCCTGGCTAAAGATCCAATGAATTCTCTTTTGTATTAATTATCATTGTGACCATTAATCCTCCTATGTCATCTTCACAGGATCAAGAAAGGCCAAGCAGGTTAACAGACTGCATATGCTCTAGATGTGTCATGGAGGCATGACCTTGAGGGTCTGTGCCTGGTCCCTACCCCTTCTGTTCCAGTACTCTTCCTTGCTACCAGCTGTGTTGAACTAAGCAACTTTGCCCCACCATGCTGTCTCTGCCTTGGGGCCAGCCAATCATCACTAAAACCTCTCTTCCTACAAATTGTATTGGGTATTGGGTACTGTGTTTTAGTGAAGAGAAGGCTGATAAAGAAAACTGGTACCAGATAAATGGGGTAACTGCTGTGACCACATCTACCCACATGGTTCAAAGCTTTTGGAGCTGGTTTGTGGAAGGAGTCTAGAAGGGTATGGAGTTGTGGTTTTGACAAGCCCTACACTGTTACAAGCAGAGCCAGATGGGAGATTCTAGTGTCTTGTGAGAATTCAGGAGATGTGGATAGAGAAAGCCAGACCTAGGAGGGTCCAGATGGAAACATGGAGCCACCATCAGCTGGACTAGAGCCCATGTATGTTAGGCTTTCACAGAAAATTTGTTTATACTTTTTCCAAGTCCTGAGACTGAAGGAGACTAAGATTAAGGGTGGTAAACAAATTTCAAGATAGCCTAACATTTAGACTTTGGTATGGATACTGCTGGCTGCTTTTAGCCAAATTGGTGGGGGGAGCATAACATCATGAAAAACTTAACAAATTTTGGCTCAAAAAAAATTATGAACTTGCTGTTGTCTTTACTTTGAGATTAACTATGGTTTAAGGAGACTTGTGGGCATAAAAATGACAAGGTATGTACTTTAGGACCCTTAATCCTAAAATGCCAACTTCACTGGGTTACGAAACATGGAGCAGACCACACTCCTGTTGTATCTGGATGGGTCACGGAGGCATAGTATCAGGCACAACTGGTACCTCACCTGGTTCTGACACTCCCCTGCTCTGATCCCAGAGACACAATGGACTAGGCAGCTTTGCTCCATGAGATCATAACTCCACAATGTTTTTGCCCTGGAAATAGCTGACTACAGACTGAGACTCTCAAACAGTGAGTGAAATTAAAGCTTCTCTCCTTACACCGGGAGTGCCAGTTACTGCATTCAGCAACAGGCAAGCTGACTAATACAATCATGTTCTGCTAACCTCCTCTGATGCAGATAGTTCTTTAGCCTTTGTGTTTTATGACCTCCACAGTTTTTGGAACAGAGGCAGTCTGTGCGTAGCATGTGGCTCAGCTTATGTGTATCAGATATCCCTCAAGACAGTTTCTAATTATGTATTAACCTGTAATGAATAGGACCTATGGTATAAAAATGCCAAGTCTAACACTTTCCTATGTTGACTGCACAGTTGAAATCCCTAAGCTTTTCTACCTCTGAAATGTACTGCTTGATGAAATCAAAGTACATCAATGACATCTGAGATACACAGAAAACCCTGAGGTCTTTGGGCACAGCATATGTCCCTGACCTCAGGCCTGATGGGTGGGTCCTCAAAGGAAAAGTCATCCCTTGCTTGTTTTGTACCTTCTGCCAACCATGGACTGTTTCTCTTCTGTGACACCACTCTATCATGCCACCTTGCCTTGGAGCTTGCCAATTATGGACTGAAACATCTACAGACTGTGAGCTACATGAACCTTTTCTCCTTTAACTCTAGTGTTATGAATTTATATCAGCAACATAAAAAAGTAACTAAGATAGCCTCCCACCCAATTCTACCCAATATGTTCCACCTTTCTGTTCTGAGACCTAAGGATCAAGGTAGCACTTTTGTTTGACAAAAACACTGTGGTGTTAAATAAATGGTAAAGAGATTATCTTTTAGATTTTCTTTAAAAATTAAGTCATTGATAATGGACTTATTTTCTGCTATTTATGTTTATATTCTTGCAATAGAATACAGATAAGATCCTATCATTTCTGCTATTTTAAGTAAAGATTTCTTAAATTCTATTCTTGAATTCAATTTCTGAATTATCAATTACTCATTATAATGTGTTTAATTTACATCTAAAAAGGAACACATGTTTTTAAAAGGCTCTCTTACATCTACTCTGAAAATAATTAATGTAGAGAGGCATCACTGAAGTCAACAAAGCTATGACTGGCTTGAAACCCAAAGAAATCTCTTTATATAAAAGGAAAGCTATGTAGCTGAGGTGTCCACTCACCCATCCGAATGGCGGCCAGGAGGTCACTTCGAGCATCACTTATGGGTGGCTGTGCAGGCTCTGGACGTTTTGTCTCAGCAACAGGGGGTCCATGCATTGGGGAAGATGAAAGAGAAGAGCCAGGGCCAGGAGGGCCTGGTGGGGGAGGTGGTGGGCCTGGGGGAGGTGGTGCTGTGACCAGAAGCCCAGCAGAGGGTGGATGAGGAGGAGCCGAGTACACAGATCCAGATGACACAGGAAAGGAGGGCTGTGTGGGGATCTGGAGAGGGCTGACAAAAGCAGTTTGTGCTGAAGGAATCATGGGTGGAGGTGGAGGAGGCGGTGGTCCTGAAGGGTTGTAATATTCAATTATCTGTGTTGGAAGCATCCTAATAAACAGATGAAACATACAAAGTCACCAAAGCAGAAAGATACATTCACATCCCTAAGTCCTAATACGCCTAATGGAAAAGTCCCCTGAACACAATGGATACCTCTAGCTGGACTAACACTACTGCATATATCCACTCTGTTGTCAGTCACTTTCACAGACATACATTATTTATTACAATGGGATATAATGTCTGCTCAAATGTATCAAGAAAGACTACTCAAAAGCTCAAGCCAATTCCTGTGGAACACTAACGTAACACAGTTGGCCACAGGGCACAGAAAGCAGTAGCAATGATCTTGTATCCTGGGTATCTCAAAGGGGTGAGGCCCAGGCAGACCAGAGAGCTCAGCAGATTAAAGCACCTGCTTAGGCAGACACAGGGACCAAGGTTCAATCCCCCAATGCCTGCCAGCCTCAACCCCAGGGCATGCTGACAAGGCAATTAAGACCGGACGTGGTGGCACACACCTGTAATCCCAGCACTTGGAAGGCTGAAAACAAAAGGATCACTAAGAGTCTGATCTGTGTAGTGAGACCCTGTAAACCCTGTCTAAATACATAATAAATAAATAGATAAACAAATAAATAAAGCAGTGAGGCTCATGACCCTGTCTCTTGAGGTTTCTATGACCAAACAAACTGGAAAATTCCCACACAGCCAAGCCCCTGGAACCCCAGTCCACAGTGCCTACAAAATAGTCAAAGCTTTGAAACCTTTTGCAGCCAAGAAACCAGCTAGATTCTACTCTGCCAAGGATTCTCTCAGCCAACTGAACCATGGACACTTTCTGCCTCTGGACACCTTCAGGGTTGTCCTGGCTTCACTAGGGCCAGTGGATAGGGACAACCAGGATTATGTAACATTGCCTCTGAGGGTCATGGTTATGCATTTAGATAACTTTCCTGGACACTGATTCTAAGGAGAGAAATCCTTAAAAAACTAGGGTATGGCAAAAAAAAAAAAGGGCAGGGGGGGCGTGTTAACCCACCAAAGTAAAGGTGAATACTCATGTAGACCATCATGTACAAAGGTAAGTCTTTCTAGAAAGGTGTTGGACTCCTAACCATGAAACAAAAATAGAAGGCTTTGGGACCAAACAATTTCAGAGCCTAGGGGTCTAGAAGGGAAAGGACGGGGTCAAACAGAAGTAACATTATATGGTTTTGTCATTTAGTAACAAGCACTATGTGTGATTCACTCAGAACATGCAGAGAAATCTGAATCAGTTCACCAATCAGCATTCATCCTTTACCAATGACTTGCCCTGAAGACTCAAACATACACAGCCTATGTGCAAAATAAGTGTGATGTCAACCTCAGACCTCAGCACTGTGACACCACACTTACTTAATACAGAGTATGTCACTACTGGTAGTGTCTTTGTGCAATTGCTCTGGATTATTTTCGACACCTTCCCGGGGCATATACTCAAATTTCCTAGACACTGGCTTAAAGGAGGTCATATAAAAACTAAGCCAAAAGAGGGCAGGGGGACTTAACATATCAAAATAAAAAAAACTTTTTTTCTTTTTTTGAGGATTGAACTCAGGCCCTTGTGTTTGCCACGGAAGAGCTTATTCTACTGAGCCATCTCCCCAGCCCCAAAAGATGCATTTTTATAATTCTTCTACCACACATAGAAAGATCAAAATGCAAGGACAAGCAGCAGCTAGAATATGATGAGTAGTGACTTACCCATAATCTGCTGGAGCCATCGGTGCAGAAGCCTGAGATCCGTCTGGGGCTTGAGGAGGAGGTGGTGGAGGTGGCTGCTGAGGTCTATTTAAGGCCATGTGCCTTGCTGAGGCAGATGGGGGCCGGTACTCATGCTCAGAAACCTGGTTTGCAGCCCCGTGTGGTGGTACATCACCAGTAGCATAGGAGGGGGTCACCGACTGGGGGTGCAGAGAATGGTTGGGGGTGGCCGGGTAAGAGTAATCCGTAACATCTGAAGCATGGGATCTGGTGTTAAGAGAGTATCAGTGGGAGAAATTTAAATTACACATAAAAAAAGTTCTCTAACAGGCAGTAGCATATATATAAATAATTACAGTAGCAAGGCACAGAAATAAGACATGTATTTCCTTTATCATCAACTAGGTCTAGCCCCACGAGAACTTCTGAGCAACAACATAATTATTATTTCAGCAGCAAGCTGTGTTATGTGGATTCAGATTTTCGCTCTACAGTGAGTAAGACAGATCAGCAAGCAAGAGGGAGCAGAGCCTCATTTTCAGTGTTTTAAGTACTTCCTCTCTGAAAGACAAGGCTACAAGACAAACCCCATTTCATTTGGAAACAGTACCAGACAGAAGATTTCAGTGGGAATAAAGCTGATAGTATATAATTAGAAACCACAGAATGGCAGGTGAGCTGGATAAATATGAACAGTAACAAAAGGAAGAGAAACCCAGAATACAAAAGTGTACTGTATGTTTCTTGAACAGAAGACATGTATTCAAGCCAGAGAGAAAGCAGCAATATGGTACAGCATAGAAGGGCCCTCTTGCTTTCTTTGAACACAGTTGGGTGCAATATTCTGAAAGCAACAGAAACCTGGCATTAGTGAACTGAGAGGGGAAAGATGCCAGTGCCCAGACAGAGCAACGATCAGCAGGCATGGCCGCAGTGTGGCCACACAGGCATTAGTAACGGCGCATGCTGAGGCTGGGTTATGGTGTCAAGTCAGTAGGGCTGTGCACGGCTCATGGCACTGAAGCAGGATGGCCTGGGGCTGGGAGTCTAAAGAAAGCAAAACCACAAACCCTCTGGACAGCCTGTCCTCTCTCGGGCACCCTGCCTGCTCCAGCTTCCTTGCGTCACTCATAAATTCAATGCCCATTTTCCTTCTCTCCCACTCTTCTCTTCTTGTTCTGACTTTTCTCACATGCACTTGCTGGTTCCTGTTAGGGTTCAGCTTGTGTTTCTCCCTCTGAAGGAAACAGGCAGACACATTGGGAAAGTGGTAGCAAACAGCAAAAAAGGTGCACGCTGATGTTCCATCCCTGGCATTTCTGACAGCGGCTTCCCTAACTGCACCGCTGAGTGACACAGAAAAGATGACTAAAGTAGAAGAGCCTGCTTACTTCCCCTAGTTACAGTGTAGTCATAAATAATTCATTTTTCTTCTCTAACTATGGTTATGAGTTCTATATTGTGGAGTCACTATAAAGGTCATATATATATATATATATATATATATATATATATATATATATGGCTTGGTGAAGGAGCCCAGAGCCTTGTGCATGGCTAAGGAATAGTTCTAATGTTGTATCTACAGCCCACAAAGATATTTTTTTGTGGTACCAGGGGTCAAACTCAGGACCATGTACTTGCCAGGCAGGCACTTAAGCTGCAGAGCTATCTCCCCAGCCCTAAAAGTAGTTTTAGATGGGGTTTCACTATTTCCTAGGTTAGCCTCAAACTTAAAATCCTACCTTGCACCTAGGACAACAGGTATGTGCTACTACAACCAGCTGAGTCAAATGTATTTTTCATGGGAGAAGAATTTGACCTGTATTTGTATTTAGTACATTTTGAAAATACAAATACTTATATTTATGGAAAACATGTGCCTGCTTCTATGTACCTGTGCCAGTGGCTGTGTGTGCCACTTTTAGAAGGAAACAGTCATCCAGGAAAACATGGAGAGCCTCTGAGGATAGGCAGGGCAAACACTGTGAATCCTGTGGCGCAACAGAAAGTGCAATCCTTGTGAAGTACCTCTATGACAATGGGGCTTAACCAGACAGAGGCCAAAGCCACTTCAATCAAAGTGGCCACCAGGAGGACGGGCAGGGCAGAGCGGACTGCTCAGCTGCACACAGAGGACCTGAGGACAAGAGAGTGACTGGAGGCAGGCAGGAGGAGTGAGGAAGCAGCAGGGTACTGCTGAGAGACATGGGGTGGGGCGGGGTGGGCACCAGCCACAGCCAGTACCACAGGAAGGGAAGCAGGGTAGCTCTGGAACTCAAAGACGACTGGCAGCTATCTACAGAAAAGAGAAGGTGCAGGTGAAAACACAAGCACTGAAAAATAAAGAAGTCAGATCTGCTGTGGAGATTCAGTGGGAGACCCAACAAACACAAAGGAACTTGGGGCAGGCAGGCAGGCAGGGTGAGAGTGCTGCAACAGAGGCCCCGGTAAGATGAGAGAAGATAGACAACTGATCTCTGAGGCACAGTGCTCCCTGGGCACACTGAAAGAGAACTGGGTGCCCGGGAGGCAGCGTGTCAGCAGCTCACATCTTCAATTCACACTCAGAGACAAGACATCCCTCATGTTCTTAGTGAGGGCAAAAATTTACGATTAGTTCAGGCAGGCTGGGATAAAGTGTATCACTTATATGAATGCCATGAAACTCATTGAGATTTCCCTCAGTAGTGGGAAACACATTTAAGTGACAGGATATAAGCATTACAAAACCATGGTTTTAAATGGTATCTAAAACATAAAACATTTTTTAAAACAACAGTCAAGGGGGCTGGGGAGATGGCTGAGTAGAATAAGCGCTTCCTTGGCAAACACAAGGGCCTGAGTTCAATCCCTGGTACTGAAAAAAAAATTATATCTTATTTCATAAGAAAAAAAGCTGCACACCTTAGTAAAATACAAAGTAAAACTTTCCAAATTAATTTAAAGGACAATTGTGAGTACAATGGTGAGCTGTAAGCTACCTACCTGTTAGTAATGATGTATACAAACAGGAGGAATAGAAGACAATGCTTATGAAATAAAACATAATTCTATGTGTTTTTTAAAAAAAATCACAGAAATGAAGACATAGCTAAACAATATAAACAGGCAGAATACTGAATAACCATCAACTCTATGTACAACATCTAGCAATTTAACCAAAACACTGGAGTAAGAATCAATCAAGAAATTTAAAATATCTATTTCCCATTTGCTTTGGTTAAACAAGAGAATACATGGGATCAAAATAAAGTACATATTTTCACATAAGTAAATTATTTGGGAAAACAGGATAGCAAATTCTCATCAGTGGAAACTATTAAGTTCATACAGTTCTCCCCACTTCCACTAAGCACAATGGCATAAGCTTTTTTATGTCTAGAGAATAAAATGACATTAAAATGTGAACATCCAGCTGGAATTCCAGCTCCTAGGATTTTCCAACAGTTAACAGTTGTGCAAGTAAATTATTTAGAATCTGCCTCATCAAATTGGCTCAGTGACTTAGACCTATTTGAGCAGTCCTGTAACTACAAAGTAAATTCCTCAGCAAATGTTTCCCATACAAATTTTCTGTTCCAAGATGGAGGGAGGGGAGGGAGAGACGGGATGCAGAAAGGGTTAGGGTGTGCTATGTGCACTGTCAACTCTACACAGTGACTCTAATCATTATATACTATAAATATGTACTAATGAAAATGGAAATTAACAAAAAAAGAATTCTGTTCAAATTTTTAAATGCTGAAGACTTTAATACAAATAGAAGACTACAACTTCACAAAATCAGAAAGAGAACATTAAAACAAAAGTTAAAATTGATCAGTTAGACCTTTTTGTCCAATGAATCCCTCTATGAAAAATGTGACTTAGTGACCACATTTTTAAATTTCATTAGAATTTGTCTACTAAAATTAAAGTACGTAAGATTAGGGCTGGTGAGATAGCTCAGCAACTGAATGCCTGCAGAGGCAAGCTCAGAGACTGGGGTTTGATCCCTGGTACGGCATATTGCATGGGCCCCACCCCCAGGTGCACTGAGTCTGGGCATGGTAGCGCACACCTGTAATCCCAGTACTGGGGAGGCTGAAAACAAGAGGATCATTTCGAGTCTGAGCTGTGTAGTGAGATCCTGTGCCAAATACATAAAAAAAAGCATGAAATCAATTAGCAGAAGTAAGAAATCAATATCTTTCTTCATCATTTTTTAAAAGGATTATCAAGAAGAACACTGAAGGCATTCTTGAGTCACAGTAAATCACCACCTATTATTTTTAGATAATGAATAACAGAGGAAATTAAAAATTCCAAGCTAGCGGATTAAATGATTATATTAAAGTAAAAATTGAAGTCACTACCAATTACCCCTACACACTATCTCTAGCATAACTGAACAGTAAATTTAAGAGAACAAATAGACAATGCAACTGAATCTAAAACACTACTGCCTTAAAGTATTCAAAGTCAATATATAAATCATTTTAACAGTTTTGAAACCTACTGCAAGCCACATCAAACCAAAACTGCTGGTGCCATTCGTGTTACAGTAAAATCAGGAAGCACACAGAGGTGCCAAGCACCAGGGAAGGGCTGTAACACACATACACATACACACACACATACAAACACACGTGCACACACACCTAGTATCTGGGGACAGGGATCCCTCGGAAGATGCTCCATGGTGCACACTCTGAGACAACCTGTTGTCGGGTCTAAGCTCTTTGTCATATGCCATCATATTCCACTCCTGGCGCCTGTTTCTGGCTTTTCTAACCTTTTTCACCTCACGGGTGGCGCCACCTATACGCTTTTGCTCCTGAAGTCCAGGAAAAAGGAAAGCATGTCAAGACAGAAGGGAGAGGAAAACAGCAGGTTAGATGCAGTTACAATGCACAGGAAACAAGGCCGATACGCACATAAGAGACATTCACATTTCCATTACCTGTGGTTAAGAACATGCAGGACAGCAAGCCCCGCTCACCTGCATGACTCAACCAGACTCCCTGACACCACGATCTTCCATCTAAACAAAAAGCCATGTACTGTAGTTAAAGGGTTGCTTACCATAATCTTTGGGAAAAGAAACTGTTTGGTAAAAGAAATAGCCTGTTTTAAATGGTTACGCCTTCTAGATCTATATTGCACACTATTCAAAGATATCATTTCCCACAACTACATGGTTCCCCAGCTTGTTAATATGTAATTATCTTTCAAGTTAAACAATTCAAAATAGTCTTAAGATTATTACTGAATACTTAAACTTACCCTAAAACTAGCTTAACATGAAATAAGACAAAAACTTACCTGCCCTACACAGGGCCATTCCTGCTATTTGCCTGCAAAAATGTGCTCATTTTAATAAATGCTCAGCTCCTACATAGGTAGTTTTTCCAAGGCAAGGACAGGTATTTTTATGTGCATCTGTTAGTTCCTCCTGCTTCCCTCATATGATGCTATGATCTTTAAGAATGAGGACAGTGTACCCTGCCTCCTGTGCTTCTTTCCTACAGTGCTTAACATGTTTTTCAGAGCTCTCAATAAATGCTGGCTGAACAATCAAATCCACACAAAGTATGAGCTTCAAGTATGAGTTTCTAGAGCTGACTGCCAGGCACTGGAGACACTAAAGGGGAACAGATAAAACAACAGTGCCATAGCTCTGTCCTCACGGAGCTTGAGGCCTGCAGGGGAAGCCTACAACACGGTGCACATTAATGTATAACTCATTCTACAATAGCACTGTCTTCATATTTCAAAACAACAAAAATAATGTATATTATTAAATGTATATATTTTAATGTATGCAAGGATTTGTGTATTTAAATATATATATTTACACACACCAAATGCCATCTAAGTCTTGAGGTGAGAGAGATTTCCTTCAGTGACTTAGATCTATAGCACAAATAAACATTAGTTATACACACAGCTCGTGTCACTGCATGGCAAGAGAAAAGACAGAACAAGCCAAGACTCTGAGGAAGAAGGACAATACATTGACTTAGGAGAAATAAAAGAATATAAATGGCCCAGGATCTAGAGGGCAGGGAAGACTCTGAAGGCCATGCTACAAATTTTGCTCTTTATTGAATGAATAATGGAAGACTGCTAGGGAGTGAGAAGGTAGGAATGACAGGGCAAGGAACTGCATTGTGGAGAAAAGACTGAAAGCAGAGAGTACGGACACTGTTTAATATGCTATTAAGGTGGCAGAGTTAAGAAAATGAAAATGAAAAGAAAAAAATGATAAAAGAAGGATGAAATGCAAATAAAGCTTTGTAAGTAAAGAAAGAAGAGCTGAAGGGAGGAGTGGGTAATAGGAGGTGGAAGAAACATATATAATGTGATCATTATATGTACCTAGATGGTACCAATGGCAATGATATAACCAGAGGTATTAGGAGACTTTGATAATGGACCAGCAAAAGACATGAACATGATATGCAAAGGTACAGAAATGGCTAAAAAGTTGTGAAGATGTATACTGCAGGTGAGATGGGAGATGGGTGCTCATCAAACAAACTAACATTTGGCAATAGGAAGACTGGTAGGAGTAAAAACTAGTTTTTTCAGTCTTTTAAGACTGAAAGATACTAAGCTACAAATCAGAAATATGATAGTATCTTCCCAAATTTACAATTCACATTCTTTTCATTAACAGCAATTTAACTCTAGAAATTTACTCTAACAACTAGTATAATAGCTCACTGCTCCATTAGAACAACAGTATGAATACAACAGTAATTTCTGAAATATGTATACTTCAGATTTTATATAACTATTAAGAATGAAGTAGAACTCTTAAAGTGTCAAGCCACGCATGGTGATGCATGTCTATAATCCAAGCACTAAGAAGGCTGAGGAAGGATTATGGAGAGTTCCAAGACCAGCCTGGGATAAAAAGTGAGCTCAAGGCCAGCCTGAACTACATAGTGAGACCTTGTCTCAAAAAGGCAAAAAACCCCACAAGTGTCTGTGTATGTCATGTGTAGTCCAATTTTATGTACATAAAGTACTCCTAAATGTGTGTGTATATTCATTCATGCTTCAAAGGACTGAAAATCTCCACAACCTACTTCGAACTGTGGCTGGGTAGGGACTGCCTTTATTTCCTCTGGGGCAAATTTGAGGATTTTACACTGGCATATATTATATGTATACTTTTAAAATCCAAACAGAAGGGCTGAGAGATAGTTCAGCAGACTAAGCGCTTGCTTAGGCAAGTACCATGATGGTACTGATCCCTGGCACTACATGCTGAGCTGGCCCGGCCCTAGGGCACACTGAGCTGTGACCAAGCTGGGGAGTGGTAGCCCACACCTATAATCCCAGCACTAGGGAAGCTGAAAACAGGAGGATCACTATGAGCCTGAAATGTATAGTGAGGGCCTGTACCAAAGATATAAATTTAAAAAAAAAAAAAGAATCCAAATGAAAAAAGGTGGAGATTTCACTGTGATTCCAACACGCATCCTGATTAAGAGCTGCTGTGTTAAAGAACTTAAAAACTACTACTTTTTAAGAGATACATACTGACATATTTAGGAATTAAGCAGAGCTTGTTTTTTTGTTTTTTGTTTTTTAAATACAGTGATTCAGCCTCCAATTTCACCTACTAAGATAGCCACAGGACACACATACACAAATACAAACTAATCATCACAAAACATTAACAATGATGAACCAAAACTACATCTACCTACACTGGCCTACTAGCATCCCTGGACTATGTCACATGGTTTCCTATCCTAGGATGTTCATAGGTATCTCTACCTTGGAAGGTCCCTTCACGAAGCCTACCCACCTCACCTGGTCACCAGCCCTGTCTCTCTCACATCCCTACTCTGCTGAGCTGTCTTCCTTCAGACCTCAGCTTGTGACACCTCCTTTTTGACACCTCCTACAGGAAGCTGTAGCTTCCCTGTACATTCCACCCCATGCCCACAACCACCCTGCCACATCAGCTCAAGCTCTATCTACACTTCTCCTTTAAGACACCTACCAACAGTGTTACCACATGTTTAAAACTTTCTGCTTGTTTGGTTTTAACCATCAAATTAAAGAAAACAATGTCTATTTTCTCCCTCTCTCTCTCTTTTTTTTTTTTTTTTGGCGGAACCGAGTATTGAACTCAGGCCCTTGGAAGCACTTATTCCACTGAGCCATCTCCCTGGCCCCAACAATGTCTAAACTCAATGGGTTTGTTATCCCTAAATTTTCTAAACTAATTTTTTTCTTCAGGTTTGTCAATTTTAAGTGAGTATGACTCAGGTATCTGAAAACATGGGGACAGAAGGCTATCTTGTCTCATTTCTAGTCCTCTATGAAGCAGACTTGTGTTTTTCCTGAGTTCCAGGGGCTTACATGATTGTTCAGTGCTTGTGCTCCTCACTGTACTGTATCTTCATGTGCGTGACAGTCCTGAGCATCATCATTTATCTAGAACTCAGAAGGCATCAAACAAAGAATCATTTTACTAAAATGAATGAGCAGTTTTTACCAGAATTTTAAGGTTGAGGAATATAGAATGAGACAAAATAGCAGAAGAAATGACAAATGATTTGGAAAAAAGAAATAATCACACATTAATGTTTGTATTCTCTTTAGAACAGCCAGAAAAATATTCTTGCCAAAAGAATCACTGAGAGGAAAATGAAAAGCCTCCTAATAGGACAAAAGGTTTTTTTTTTTTTTTTTTTTTTTCCTGTATTTTAGGGAAGAGTCTACAGGGTGTTCAGGGTCTCACTACTATATGAGACTTGTAGTGATTCTCCTGTGTACAGCCTCCCAAGATCTGAGATTACAGGCATTGTTGTCTCAATGCAGCAAGCCTGGGGATCCAACCTGCAGCCCCTGTGCCTGCTTGCAGGCACTTTAATCTGTTGAGCTATTTGGTGGGCCCTTAGGACAAAAGGTTTTAAACAAAAGCACTTATGAAATCCCGGGTATTTTCCCTTGTAACTATGAAAAGATACAAAATTTAAAACAAACATGCCTTTGCCATGTTTATAACTTGGCTCTAATTCATGTCTTGCTTCCAGGCTACATGAACCAATAGTGACACATGCATGACTACACCAGCTATACAAGCTGCTTGATGGAAACCTGTCACGCATGTACTACGGGGGCGCAAGCTGGTGAGAACATACTGAGTATTTCTCTTCATTCTTTGCAGAACTCTGTAGTTCGTCCAAGATTTCCTAGTAAAATCTTCCCAAGCCATAAGCACGAGAGTGCAAATAGCCCATGTATTTTCTAACGCCTTCCAGAATCCAGCAATAATAGCTCATGTCCCTCATTCCTGCCAATTTTTTTTTCTTTCTTTCTTCTTTAGTGGTGGTTCTGTGGACTGAATGGAGGGTCTCATGTATGCTGGGTAAATATTCTACCACTAACAGGCTAGGGGAGATAACTCAGTGGTCAAAGTGCTGCCTGGCAAGAGCCAGAACCTGGGTTCAATACCCAGTACCAGGTGCTATGCCAGCCCCACCCCCAGGCACCTTGAGCCAGCCACTGAGACCAGGCATGGTGGTGCCTATAATCCCAATACTGGCATGGCTGAAAACAGGAAGATCATTACAAGTCTGAGGTACATAGCAACATTCTGTACTAAATAAATATATTTTTTTAAATTTCTAAACATATTCTACCACTAAGTCATACCCCAGGTCATATGTGTCCTTTCTTAAATCTTGTTTTCAAATCTTGAAATTTTCTTCCATCCTAAATCCTCAATCCTACTTGGCCAATACACCTAAATGTTTCAAAACTTAGACTACCCTAAAAAAAAGGGCTAAGCAGTTCTCTCAATTAATACACTACAATATTTGTCAAGCAAATTGAGTAATTGTTTTTAAATGTAACTTGCATATAAAATATTAGCAGATACTTCCTCTTTCAGAGTTAGTGTTTTCAGTGCCCTGTGTTCTCAGCCTGGCCCATAAATCTAAGAGAAGTCAGCTCATCCTCTCAAGGCTGCCTATTGAACACGTGCTCCTAGCCATCAGACCTCAAGCCTCCTGTCTACCAATTCCCCCTCAAAAGGAGGCTCATTCTCAGTAAATATGGCCCCTGAGAGCACAGTGCATGTATGCTTCTCATCCATATGAGATCTCCATTTCAGGGAAGTGGCAACCCAACAACCAAGTATGGCAAAAGGACAAAAAGCACATCCTTATATATGATATGCAATGCTAACTGCTTATGAAAAATTGAGGGAGCAGGAAAGTTATAAAACCTGGCTACAAACAAAGTTGATATTTAAGCCACTATTTTTGTCAAAGCAAACAAAGAAAAATCAAGAACAAATTATTATTTGTTCAAAAGCAAGACTACTAACAAATCTGCAGGTGAAAACTATAACCTCTAAAAAGCCCTTCAGCATTAAGTCCAACATCTCACCACTTAAATAAAAAATTTACTCATTTATAAACAAGAATCCCATATACACAGTGATATGCACGTTTCCAACAATGGAATCATATACCTTTTGACGCCGTTTCTCTTTTCTTTTATCTTCTGTGTCCTGTAGCATTTTTTCTTTCCAGAGGTCAAAGAAATAGGAAGGATCAGTATAGAACTTCAGCCCATCTTTCTTATCATCTCTGTGAATCAATTGTAAGTCAGGGTTGGGGGGGGAGATGGTTAGGTAATTCTATCTAATAATGGAAGGCAATATTAAAATTTCAACTCAGTAGACATCTAGGTGGGGATCCTCACTGTCAAGTACATCATTTTCCAAATTTTCTTACTTAAAATACATGTGGAAACATTCACAGAGAGCAACCTGTTCTCCATAAGCAGGATATGGTACTGTTGCTCACATAGAAAATGGCTCTGAAAAAGCACAAGATGTCTCTTAAACAGCAAGTTTTTGCAGCTCAACTATTTCAGGAAACATTTTAATCCAATGGGGCTATCTATGCACAGAGATTGATGAATTCTTTAGCACAAATACATTCCTTTCTACTCTGGAAATGAAATATTACTGTTATAAAAAATGACTAACAGTTGGGGCTGGGGAGATGGCTCAGTAGAATAAGCACTTGCCTGGCAAGCACAGGGTCCTGAGCTCAAGCCCCAGTCCCCCCCCCCAAAAAAAGAGTAAGAGTCTGTCCATTCTCAATCAGGTTTGCCCAATACAGTGGTACATTGGTTCACGAACTTAATTCGGGCCACAAGTTCTGGAAAAGATGGCCACATTTGTGTCTGTGAGGGAAAGATGGCCATTGCCACATGTATCTATAAATTCAGTTAGGAAAGAAACAAGGTGCTCACTATAAATACACGTGGCTAGGAAAACAGGGCTCAGCTATAAATTTTCTTTTTCGGTGGAACCAGGGATTGAACTCAGACCCTTGCGCTTGCCAGGCAAGAGCTTATTGTACTGAGCTATCTCCCTGGCTCTCAGCTATGTATTTTCAAAGAGATTTTATTTTCTTATAAGTACTGCTAAAATTGCTATGGTCTAAGGGGTATTTCAAATCTTATATAAGTTACTTATTTACTATAAACCAAAAATATGACCATTATGAATTAAAATGTAACATAATACAGTAGTACACTCAAAACAACCATAGTATAAGTAAAACCTATCCCATTAATAGCCTGTAGGCCTCCAAAAATGAAAGCAAATCATGTACATTTCATATTAGCATTCCCACAGTCCTTTAAGGCCTGCAAGAGCAGCACCATTACAGGTGCACTGAGAGGAAAGAGTCAGTGATCAAAGAAGGCTCACGGAGGCTCACTTGCATCCAGGGCTAAGGCTAGTCTCCTTGGCCAGACTCCTAGGGCAGCTATTACAGTCTTGGCAATGGAAAATCACTACTAACAAGCCATACAACTTACTATTTTTTTAAACCCTGTATTATTTAACATCTTTCTTTTCCCAATTTGTAAGCAAGCTGCATGACAGAGATTTTATTAACAACATAAATAACAATTTTTCCCCAAGACTTTGAGTAGAAGTAAAGGTACTGAAAAACTGAGTGCAGAACTTGTGAAGAAATTTAAGTGTGCAATGTATGTTCTTTAATATGGTGTTAACTCTCAATGAAGATGGAAACATGTATTAATTCTGACAAACAATGAAGAACTATGGTCCTACTTTTATAGTCTATATAATCACTTAACTTTTTAGCATTTTGACAATGTCATATTTAAGTTCATATGAAAAAATTTGTTTTATGTACTCCAGCTATTGTATGAACGAATTCAAGCCAGCCCTGCTACTATTAAATATATTTTTAAAAGTCAAAGATACATTTTATTTCCCGTATAACTGAATATACACACACCTAAAGTTAAATCATTTTTCATGTCATTAAAATTTTTAAATCACACAAATGTCTAATTATAGTTTTGATTAATCAAACATAAATGGCTAGGTTTCTAATTTTCTTTTCAAAAGAGAAATTTTAGTGAGCTTTCTTAGTAACACTGGGTAGAAAACTTTAAACCAGTGAGCTCTCATGCCATAGTATGTACACTGAGATTCTTACTGCCAAGAAAAACTCAAACTGCCATGCAACAATGTCCATCACCTGAAAGCAGTCACAAATTCAAAGCTCTTAATGTGTCCACTCTCATGTGTCATGAACTTTTTAAATGTATGTACATCACCTGCAGGAAGCAGGCTTGTGCCACAAAAAGGCAGGGCTTCTTGCTCATCTCCCATGACCTCCAGGGGACCTTTCATCTAGCTGACAGAATCTCTCTGTGCACAAAGGGATGCAGTTGAATGCCTTTTATTGGCAGAACTATACTGAATAGTAGCTCTAGACCTCTCCTTGTGAACCCTGAGAAAGGGCAGGAAACTGGAATGTGGAAACCTCTAGCCTCTCTCTAAGGAGGACTAGCAGGCCCACAGGAAGGATGTCAGGAGAGCAGTCCAAGGAGCAAGGCACTCCCAGGCTTCTCCACGGCCCTCCCAGGAGAACTGGCTGGTAGAGCTGCACAGGGTACTGAGGGCCATTGGCCACCACAGTCTGTTCACAGAGGCTGGAGGACTAGACTCTGGGCAGGGCAGAGAATAAGCCCCTCCATGGTGACAAGGAGACCATATGAAAAAGGGCGATAAAAAGGCAGTGACAGCAGGCACCAGAAGAAATCTCTGTGGCAATGGGCAGCATGAGGATATTTCACAAAATTATATGTCAATTATCTCTTCATAGTAATTTTTGCAATGCTTTCTATCCTTTTTTCTTAAGAGACAGTAACAGAAGGTTTATCTGGCAATGCTATTTTCAACCTTAAAACACTATCCCTGGAACATACGTTTTCCTAAATTAAGTAACAAATGACTCAGGGGCGCTGATGCACAGAGACATATTTTGCTGCATTATAAATGAACTGTGCCAGTCATTTCCAACTTATTTTGCAAATAAGGAACAACAACATAACTGCATATGGTGCCATCATGTGAAGCACCCACTTCCACTTAAGATAACCATATATGAGAGCTAAAATCAGAGCTCCCACATCTGCGAGTAAATGCACCTATGCCTTAAAATACTGAAATTTTAATAGTCCTATATCACTATTTTCATTAAGTACAAAGTACAATTATTGTTTTCAGAGTTTGAAAGAACTCTTTTTTTTTTTTTTTTTTGCAGAACTAAGGATTGAACTCAGGACTTTGTGCTTGCCAGGCAAGCATTTATTCTACTGAGCTATCTTCCCAGCCCCAAGAAAGAATTCATTTTAAAGCCACTAAAGATCCTATCCAATGTGTCATCATTTTTCTATCTCTATGTTTTTATCCACCTGTATGAAAGTATTCTGGAGACCATGGAGGCCATACCTGTAAGGGGTCAGGATGTTCAGAGGAGGTGGTTTATCACTCTGGTTGTAAATGTCAGCAACAGGATTAGGAATGCTGTTCTTTGAAACCACCTGCTGGTCTTGGATGGTGGAACTTTTGAAAGCTTTTTTCATGTTGATATCCTGAAGTGACACTATTTAGAGAAAAGTCCCCCAAATTGAGATACAAAGAAATGTTTTCATTACTTAGAAATAAGCATCATTTGACTCACAACCATAAAATCCTGGAATAACCAAATAATGGCCTTTATCATGCTTAAGCAGAAGTTGATTCCTTTCCTCTTAGAATTAACACTTTTCTTGATAAGGTCAAATTCTTTTGTAGTAATCTAATTATTTCATTGACTTTAATAGTAGAACATCGTTCTTCCTTTAAATAGTGCTTCTCCAAAACTACATGGAAATATAAAGGGCATGCTATCCCAACTAGTTAATATCCTTTTAAGTACAATATCTAGAGAAAATACTTCTGCAAAAATTACACAAATATAAGTAACATACTAAGGTTTTCCAACGTTAACATTAAGGAAAGACAGCAAAGCATACGAACATACTTAACATACTTATAGAAATCAAGTAGCCGAATACAGAAAATTACTCTAAAAAGGAGGGAATACTTGGTATACTCTTTTTTTAAGTCTGTATGGCACTTACATGTCATCTATTAACTCTGATCTTGACATAAACTTCTGAGGTGGGCACACTGATTCTATTAATTCACTTGGCTCACCTACTGGGGCTATGACTAAGGGACATTAAGCTTTCTGGCCAAAAAGAATGGTGAGCCTTAAAGGACCACCAATTTGCTAGCTTCAAGGAAGGTAAAAATTGATTGGGAAGGGATTTTTAAAGATGTATCATAAAATATCATAAGCATTATTTTATAGCTTAACTGAGTAAAGTTTATCACAAACATTCCAAATTATAAAGCCTGCAAAAAAATCTAAAATGAGTATTAAAAATCACTTTGATACTGATTTAAAAAGTAAATGACTTAAGATGTTAAGAATTCCTTTAACAAACCAAGTAGCTATTTTTTTCTAATTAAAACTGTTATTATTTTAAATTTATTTATTTATTTGTTTGTTTGTTTGTTTATTTATTTATTTATTTATTTGGTGCAGGGTCTCTCTATACATCTCACAGTTTTTTTTGGGGGGGGGCAGCTCAGCCTGCCCTGGGGGTGGGGCTGGCGAGGCATGTGGTGCTGGGGATCAAACCATGGTCTCTGAGAGCTTGCCTAAGCTTACCAAAGCAGGTGTTTTTAGACCACTGAGCTATCTTGCCAGCCCCTAAAACTCTTATTTAAAAGAGCATGTCTTTAACTTCCTATTTATTGCTGGAAAAGTCAGTAAGAATGTCTATAATAGGTATTAGCCATAATCTAATTTTGACTTTTAATAAAGACTTGAATATGAGTAAATGTATCTCCTTTAAATGATGAGAGATAAATACTACAAATAACTACACAGATATAATACAAAATTCAAGATGCTGGGATTATTTTTAATTAATTTTTTTTCAATGTATTTGGTGCAGGGTTTCACTATGCAGTTCAGACTCATAGTGATCCTTCTGTTTTCAGCCTCCCCAGCGCTGGGATTACAGGTGTGCACCACCACACCCAGACTCAGTGGTCATGCACCCCAGGGGTGGGGCCAGCACAGCATGCAGTTCCAGGGATCAAACCCAGGTCCCTGCATTTGCCTAAGCAGGTACTTAAGTCTGTTGAGCTATCAGGCCAGCCCTGATGCTGGGATTTTTTTTTAAAGCAACAAGAAAAATTCTAACTAGTACTATATAAAGAGAAAAATAATATATAACTTAAATGTTTTTCTCAAAGTAAATATGTAGAATATCTCAGCATTTTTAGATGTTTTTCCAGTCTAACCTCAATCTCTCATTCAAAATAAAATTTCAAAGGTGGAATTGTTCATGGCTTAAATTTTGTTGAAACTTATTTCAAGGGATAAACACATTTCAGGGGATATCATCAAAATGATTATCAGTCTACAAAGTGCTTGTTGCAGTCTACAAAGTGCTTGTTGATGTTAATATTATTCTCAAACTTGAAGCCTAAAGGCCTTTGGTAAATGCCCTGAGAAGGTTAATAAGATTTGGAAAGGGACAGAATCACCAGGATTATTCACAGGCATCAAACCTAACAAGCATGTCCAATGAAGCCTGTACTATTCAGCAGAGTGTACTATGGTCCTTACTTTTAGCTGGACTCTGGAGTGGGTCTAGAAATTTTAAATAACAAAGTGTTTTTAAAATAACTACCAATAACTATCAGGAGTTTCAGTACTGAGTACGTTGGGAAAAGTGTTAAAATAAATACTATATTTATAATTTTAAAACAAAATCATGGTTGTAGTGATTGATACATTGCGCCAACTTGGCCGGATGACTCTGTGGCGCACAGTTCTGGCACAGCTCTCAGCTGGTGGGGGTCCAGCCCTGGAGCACAACTGGTTCTGCCCCAGAGTGACTCAGCAAAAAGGGACCATATAAAGGGGGATGAGGAAGTGATGGATCTCTCTCTCTCTCTTCCTCACTTTGTCGGAGGGACTTTAGTCGTGTTCAGCTTGGCCTTCATCCCCTGATTTGCAGCGCAGACTCTTCAGCCTCCAGCTTGGGTCCTTTGCTTGTGCCACAGACTCTTCAGTCTTCTGTCATAGACCCATTAGCTGATGAATAGAGACTTGCAAAGAGCACAGCAGTGAGCTTCAGCCCTTGGGACTGAATTCTTCAGGCTGGAGCATGCAGACGACCTCTGCACGCTCCCTCATCTGACTCTGCGGCTGACTGTCGTAAGCCAGTCTTATAATTCCTTATCTTGTGTTAATATCTGTTCCTTATATCTGTTCCTCTAAGTAAAACCCTAACTAATACAATGGTGTACAAGGTAGATGAGATGAATCTTTTGGTCACTAATGAACCCACTGTTGTGGGGTGCCCCTCGCTATTTTTCCCGGGACAGACAAGACAAAATGTCAGCATACTACCAATAGAAAAAGCAGTGATTACACAATTAATTACTATCATCTTGTGGCCATCACTTCCAGTTCACTGCATTCATGCAATTACCTACCCTCTTCCACTGTGGAATCCAGCTGTGTGACTTTGACAGAGAGGCGATCAATTCTGTCTTGAAGAGAATTTGCTCTGATGTAGAAGTTGTTAGCTTCATTAAACAGCTCACCAAATATGTCTTCAGCATGTTTGCCTGTGGAAGAGAAGGAAAACAGCACACCCTCTGCTGCGGAGCGCTGCCATGGCCTCTATGCGGCCACGTTAATGCATATTACCGTCAGCACAAGGTCTGGTACAGAGGAGTGTGAAAACAAAAGTGTCACAGTCGAAGGCCTTTGCAACCTTGGAAATTTATTATTAATTCGTGTGAATCTGAAATTGAACCAAAGTGGCAGAACTTTAAAATATTTTGCATAGTACAGACACATTTTGTGTGAGCTGTCACTCAAGTTATATCCCTTGAAAAGGAATTTCTTTGGGGGTAAAAAAAGTTCTCATATGCTGTGAATATAAATACAATCTCAGGAATGAAGTATCCTTTTACTTCTCAAGATAATTCAATAAACCATACTGGCTTTAAATTTAGGACTTCACCTCATTCACAATCAGAAAAATTAGGTATCTTACATCAAGCTTGATCTTTCTAACAGCATTAATTTCTTCTAATTAATATTTTGAAGCCTAAGGACACAGTGCTAACTCCAGCACTCTCTGAAAGTCACTATTTTGAATTCTGAGTTAAATTTTTCTGTATAGCTCACTTCTACTTTTCTTTTTTTCCTTGGCAGTTGAATCCAGAATCTTCCCACTGGTATACATCGCCTGCCCTTTTGAAATTTTGAGGTAGGGTCTCACTGGGTCCCCCAGTCTGTCTCAGCCTCCCAGGGTGCTCATGTTACAGCACACGCTACCACACCCAGCTCCATGTCTATATTCTTATGAGTGCTAGATAAAAACTTCCAGTTTTTAAAAATGTATTTAAGATTTCCAAAAATTTAGTAAGAAAGGAATTCATATCTGCTTATACTGAATTTTCAAATTCCAAACCACTTTTCTCATGCAACAAGTATTTAGTAGTTACCTACTTTGAGTATACCAGGACTTAACTTTTCATTTTCATTTCTATTGGTTCGCTACTTGAGAAAGGGAACACGAATGTCTCTGGAAGGCCAGTTCCTTAGAATATGCATAAAGTGGTGTTTCCACAGTAATTTATACCAACAGGGCACTCAGAGCCCGTGTTCCTCCTTGCTAATGGTACCCCTGAGAAAAAGCTATGTCTATCTGTTTAAGGCGCAGCCCTAGCCCCACTGGAGTGCCTTCCAAACCTACGGGTTCAATGAAGAACAAGTGAGTGCAGGAGGCCAATGAAGAGCTACATTTTTATTTTCCAAATTATTAAACTGAGGATAAAAAAGATAAGCTATCCAATACCTTGGCTGGCCAGTGACAGAAACAGATGAAACAAGAACTTTGTCCTCTAACTTTCAGTAATTCTCTGCTTTTATCATAAAACTTACTGAATTTCCCTGGTCGTAGAAGCACATGGTAGGACCTCAAAACACTAAATACAGAATTATCATATGATAGAGGACTTTCATTTCCAGGTATGTATAGAAAAGAAATGACAATGGACTTAAAGAGATACTTGCACACTCATCTTCACGGAAGTATTCACAATAGCTAAGAGGTGACAGCAACCCACATGCATGGGTAAACAAATGAAATATTACCCAGCCATTAAAAGACAGGAAATTCTTTCACATGCTTTCGCATGGGTGAGCCTTAACATTATGCTACACAAAACAAGTCAGTCAAAAAAAAAACAACTACTATATGAATTAACCATTTTATCAAAATTCAGAGCAGGTGTTGGTACTCCTCTGTACTCTCAGGTCCCTTCCAGACCCTGTCATCCCATTCAGAGAAGGAGCCACAGGTCAGGTCAAGCCTTGCATCCGCTTCCACGGTTCACTTCATATACCCTACCAGCCCCACGCTGTGAACCCTTTCTCACACACTCGACTCCATTGCAAAGGCTTGTTCCTCTCTGTGTCTGTGCCGTACAAGGTGGACCCTTCTTTTCTAGCCCTCTACAATTCCTGTTCTTTCTGCCTGGACCACCTTGTGCCCCAAAAACTCACAGTTCCTTCACTTCAGTCAGCTCTCTACCCACCTTCTAAATGAGCGCCTCTCCAGCAACCCTTATTAAACTGCCTCTCTTCATGTAATTGAACACCCTTTCCTTATCCTCTTTGGGACACTTTTCTTTCTTGCACTCTTCACCATTATGTAGCAGGGCAAACATGTATATCTTTGTATTTACCTTTTTTCTCATTCACCTCCCTCCACTAAATTGTATGATCCCTGAAGACAAGCATTCTCCTTCACCCTAATTTGCTCTATCCATCTTCAGTGTCTAGTGTGCAATGGCTTGGAGCAGGTGCTCAGAAAAAATTTTGGCATAAATGAATAAAAATGCACTTAGCCATAAAGTTAAAACTAGCCTTTCGGGATGCAGACTGGGCTAGGTGCGGGAGTCCCCTTGTGCTCCCACAATACTCTTTTAAATTTATCTCAATTGCTAGATTCACAAACTAATCTTGGCATAATTTCCCCAATCTCTCAGATGGTGTGAGCTAATTCTCTAACCTTGGCACTGGTTGTGCTGAGACCACGCTCAATAACATCTGCTGAGCAAAAACATACATACATACATACATACATAACATATTAAGACCGCTGCCTTCTTTTTCATGAGTACACAGCCAACAAATGCTCCCTGTACAAGAAAGTTTGGAAAATGTTATCCTAAAAAGATTAAATGTATTTCTATATCCTGGAGCATCTCAAAATCCTTAAGAGACTTATATGTGCTAGGAATAGGCAAGAGTATCTTTCAAAGAGAAAGGTTGTAGAAATGCCTAATAGCATCTTTCAGATCTACTCTTTTCAGAAGCCCATGCAGAAAATGCTGGATGATTTTCAGGAGAGCAATATGCTCCAAATGCTACATATCAGTCTCTCTATTCCTTAGTTTTGAATGAACATTCATAGTTATATTCTAGTACAACTTCAAATACTTGTATCCCTTCCCCTTTAGCTATACAAAACACTAAATTCTAGGGTCAGTATACACCACTAAGAAGGTGGGAAAGTATGCCACAGTCTCTTGCAGAGGTTAAACCAAAATTCTCAAACCACAGTGACACTGCTGAGAATACTTGGTACCCTGCTAGATGCTCTATATACAGAAAAGGCTAATAATATGTATTCTCTACCATCAATGCTTAATACTATTTGAAAAGATTGATGCAACTAATACTATATTTCACTTGGGAGTTTTTGATATATAAAGAGACACAGAAATTAAAGACACACAATTAATATTTTTGCCAGCTGCTCAATGCTGACAAGTGAATAAAAGGAATAGTCTAATGAACAAGAGTAAGAGTTGCAATAACAGTCTTCAGTTTTGCAAACCAACAGATCTGAAAAGCTGACTTGTATTCTTTAAATGGCAAGTCTATTAACTAAACTAAAATAATCCTAAATTGAATTAATGACCACATGAAGGAAGTAAAAGTTTTCACTCATTACTGACAAAGACTCCAGGTCTGTACTTATTAGTACTATATGAATTTGATTCCAAGTATGCTAAGTTAAGGAATATATCTCCAACTGCCAATCTATAAAAATTTTGCACGGGTATTTCAACTGTATTTAAATGTGAAGTTTTATTGGAAACAATCAAAGTGTCTTATGTGAATCTGTTAACATGAGCCTAGCACCTAGATCCTGGTTTGTTAAGATTATGCTTTTTTTTTGCACCAAATGAAATCAGACTCCTTGCAAAAATGGACTGAGTCCAGGACTAAGGATAGAAAATACAAGGTGAGCCTCGAAAATATCATTTTTCTAGAAAATCTGATGTGCTCAAAGACTAAATGGAAACGTCAAAAGGTACCTAAGAGGAAGCCTGAACAGATTCCCTTGTCCAAACCTGGGAAAATGGATGCATCAAAGTAAAAGCAAGATAAAAGCCTGTAGAATAAAATAATTGTCATTCCAAGCTGATACAAGTATATGAATGAAAGTCTTTATAAAGCAGAATGCCAAGTAATTATTGTTGAAAAATTATGAAATGACAAAAATCACCACTCTGCCACCACCACAGCAGTAACAGTTTCAGGGACGAAGCATCTGTGGGTGCTGAAAATAGCTGACGGCAGGAATATAATGGAAAGAAAGGTATTTGACAGTCTCAAAGTGTCTCCCCATGAAATGTAGCACTTACATTAAAAAACTGCATAATCGAGCTGATGGAAAGCAGTACAGGCCCAGCCACGCTGGTGCAAGTGCAGGTGCTTCCTGATAAGCCACCTGCAACACCTCTGTCTACATCCTACACTAATCACAGAAAGACAGTAGAAAATCCAAGTGACATTCCACAAAATAAAAAAGCTGGATTCCTTTAATGTCAAGGTCATGAAAGCCAAAGACTGGAACTGTGACAAGCAGGCTACCCAGAGATGACCCCCTCTTGGCCTCTGCAAAATAAAATTCCCTTTTTGCCCCCTTTTGCTGTCCCTTCTGTACAAACATTTTCTGTTTTTGCTGGCCAAAACCCTTGGTGGCATTACTGCCCTCCACCCACCCTTCCCACATCCTGTTTAAAGCCCCTGCCCCCTACGTGCCTTGCAGCATAGATAAGATTATACAACCCCTCAACACAGAAAGCCCCTGCCCCCTACGTGCCTTGCAGCATAGATAAGATTATAGTGGCCCTCAGGCTGCCCCCTGCATGTTGCCTCAGCTTCCAACCAATGGGCTTATGCCCCATGCCCCCTTCACCGCTTTTAGCTTCTGTAACCATGCTTGCCGACCCCCCCAAATGTACATGTCCTGACCCAAATTTGGACATAATGTATGTCTCCCCCAATCAAAATTGTCCCCGTACCCC